>CM053029.1:544118412-544333412 GCA_028564925.1 Lithobates sylvaticus
ATAATGTACAAAGACATGCTGGTAGGTTAATTGGCTTCTGTCCAAAATTGGCCCTAGTATATGAATGTGAGTTGGGTCCCCTGGAATTGTGGGCTCCTTGGGTGTGGGGACCAATGTGTGTGTGGTGCGCTGCGTAAATTGACGGCGCTATATGGGTACCTTTTTAAAAAAAAAAATATATAATATATATATATATATATATATATATATATATATATATATATATATATATATATATATATATATATATATATATATTATATATATATATATATATATATATATATATATATATATATCTCTATCTATCTATCTCTATCTATATCTCTTGATGAGATGCAATGTGCAGGGTTAGGGACAATTGTGGACACGCACCCACACTCACTCAGGTTGGACTGGTGACTTTATTCAACCTTACTATGCAACAATGTGAGTGTTTCTGTAATATAATTATGCCAAATACATCATCGCTCAGCTGACCTTCAGCTGCTCTCCTCCTCTTCTCCCGGCTGTCAGCGGGGGATCTCGGCCCTCCCCATCTGCAGTGCTCGGAGCGGGGAAGAGAGCTCCGGCAGATCACCAAAGGTATTTGGCACAATTATATTACAGAAGCACACACATTGTACATTATATACTACTGTAATAGAGTGGATTATAGGATTTTACAAGCATTTTAACTTGGTTACCACTGGGAATTCTTGACAGGCAGGGAGGGAGAGGGGGAGAGAAGACAGCGCGACATAAGACCTACCCCGAAAATAAGCCCTACTGTGTCTTTTGTTGCCAAAATGCATATAAGACCCGGGCTTATTTTCAGGGAAACATGGTACTGTCAGCCCGTCATTGCTTTGTACAGGCTTTCTGGATGTGGCTGTGCACACAACACCTGGGCTCCAGGGCACAGTTTTTCACAAGATACTTGCTATACCAGAGCCGGTTTAGTAATGTGAAAGAGGCCTTCATCTGTTCTTATTGTCATATGACTGCATGACATGTTACAGACTTGAGGCACTGCTGACATCCTAGGCTGCATCTTTTCATATAGGAAGTCGGCTATATCATGTAAGTATGGGCAAAGCACAGGATTGTGTTTAAAGTTTAAATATGTGACTAATCAGAATTTTGGAATATTTTGTCAGTCCAAATCGGATGATCCAGTTACTTTTATTTACATTTTAGCTGGTAAATAATAGTGCTGCGGTTACTTAAACTTAAAGATTTTTTAGATAATATACTACTAATCAAAGGTTTGGGGAACTATATTGTTATATCAGGGCTACAAAATTATGCCAGGAGAGTGAAAGGTGGCTATTTTAGACTAGAGGTCGCCAAACCTTTGCTTGCCTTTATCCAGCCCTTCGGGCACTATTCCTCCCCACTGGCGCCAATGGTGGGGCGCTATTCCTCCCACTGGCGCCAATGGTGGGGCGCTATTCCTCCCACTGGCGCCAATGGTGGGGCGCTATTCCTCCCACTGGCGCCAATGGTGGGGCGCTATTCCTCCCACTGGCGCCAATGGTGGGGCGCTATTCCTCCCACTGGCGCCAATGGTGGGGCGCTATTCCTCCCACTGGCGCCAATGGCGGGGCGCTATTCCTCCCACTGGCGCCAATGGCGGGGCGCTATTCCTCCCACTGGCGCCAATGGCGGGGCGCTATTCCTCCCACTGGCGCCAACGGCGGGGCGTTGTTACCAACCCCAGGACATTTTCTACTCCTACTGGTCACAGTCCTGCCCCTCTAAAGTCTGATGGATAATAAACTTGCCCTTTGTTTAGAAACTATTCTTGATCTATGCTTTGTATAACTAGTAAAACGTAAAACGTACCATTTCTGAACTCTTCTAAAAGCCGTCCGGCTATTCTAGGAATGTGCGTTCATCTGGATACTGCATTAGGAATTTTTTAGTGCTTTGCGTAAGTACAGATGAAAAAAATGTGAAGAATACTGCGCTGTCCCAAAATTTACTATGAATACTATCCCATAACATTGATTATAGAAAAAATTGTGAAAAATAAAAACCAAATGAAAATTAAAAATTAAAAAAGGCTGCTGCAGTTGTAAATGTGAGATACCCACACCAACAAGACTAATATAAAAATGAACAACTGCGCTGCAAACAATTGTGCACTGGTGACACAAATAATATAAACCAACATACATTAAAGTTGACACAGTAATTTTACACCTCCTTATATCTTAATAGTATCAAGTTCAATAAAGTCCGTGATAACATGAAACAATCGTGTAAAACCAAAAATAGAAAAAACAATCAATAGTGACCGACTGTCCTTATAGAGATCAATGTGATTTGTGGAAGACACAATAAACATATGAAAAGTTCCAGAAACTCCACAGTGCTCTCATTCAATAAACAGCAGCTCAAAGGGTGATCCAGATGGAAAACAAGAAAACACCTCCACCGTCCAGTCACACTGACCCTTACCGGATTGTGCGACCCCCTGTCACAGAGGTCACACTGGCTTGTGGCTTTAATCCCGGCCAGGGAAATCCAGAGACTTTACCAGGTTGCTCAGAATGGATGGTGTGAGCTCAGAAAATGGTCAAACAGGGAACATGGAACGAAAGAGACAGTCCATAGTGTACCTCTGTATACAGTTTATTTAAAAGTTAAAAAATTATTGCACTTACAAGGTCGCAATAGATAAAAGCATTTGTAATAGCCGGCCGGCTCGATTTCGCTGCCCGTTTGCTTCCGGGATCTGCGTGGTTCGTATGGTGACGTCAGCACGCCGCTCCTCCCTACGCCGTTTCGTCACAACTGACGTCTTCCAGGGCCACTACCCACTACCCATCCAAGTTTAGCAGCCACTGTGGCTGCTAAACTTGGATGGGTAGTGGGTAGTGGCCCTGGAAGACGTCAGTTGTGACGAAACGGCGTAGGGAGGAGCGGCGTGCTGACGTCACCATACGAACCACGCAGATCCCGGAAGCAAACGGGCAGCGAAATCGAGCCGGCCGGCTATTACAAATGCTTTTATCTATTGCGACCTTGTAAGTGCAATAATTTTTTAACTTTTAAATAAACTGTATACAGAGGTACACTATGGACTGTCTCTTTCGTTCCATGTTCCCTGTTTGACCATTTTCTGAGCTCACACCATCCATTCTGAGCAACCTGGTAAAGTCTCTGGATTTCCCTGGCCGGGATTAAAGCCACAAGCCAGTGTGACCTCTGTGACAGGGGGTCGCACAATCCGGTAAGGGTCAGTGTGACTGGACGGTGGAGGTGTTTTCTTGTTTTCCATCTGGATCACCCTTTGAGCTGCTGTTTATTGAATGAGAGCACTGTGGAGTTTCTGGAACTTTTCATATGTTTATTGTGTCTTCCACAAATCACATTGATCTCTATAAGGACAGTCGGTCACTATTGATTGTTTTTTCTATTTTTGGTTTTACACGATTGTTTCATGTTATCACGGACTTTATTGAACTTGATACTATTAAGATATAAGTAAGTACAGATGACTGTCTGATGCCAGTAGGGTTTTAAGTCTGGTGGTTTGGGCTTGTGCCCGGGCTCTAAATAGAATGTTCTAATATCAGATACAATTTACTGGAATATACATCACAGGTAAGGGTTGAGGGTATTTTTATACTGTTAATATATACACTATATTACCAAAAGTATTGGGACACCTGCCTTTACACACAAATTAACTTTTAATGGCATCCTAGTCCGTAGGGTTCAATATTAAGTTGGCCCACCCTTTGCAGCTATAACAGCTTCAACTCTTCTGGGAAGGCTGTCCACAATGTTTAGGAGTGTGTCTATGGGAATGTTTGACTACTCTTTCAGAAGCGCATTTATGAGGTCAGGCACTGATGTACACAAGAAGGCCTGGCTCACAGTCTCCACTCTAATTCTTTCCAAAGATGTTCTAATCAGGTTGAGGTCAGGACTCTGTGCAGGCCAGTCAAGTTCCTCCACCCCAAACTCACTCATCCATGTCTTTATAGACCTTGCTGTGTCACTGATGCTCAGTCATATTGGAACAGGAAGGGGCCATCCCCCAAATTGTTCCAACAAGGTTAGGAGAAAGAAATTGTCCAAAATGTCTTGGTATGCTGACGGCTTAAGAGTTCCCTTCACTGGAACTAAGGGGCCAAGCCCAACCCCTGAAAAACAACCCCACACCATAATCCCCCCTCCACCAAATGATCTGGACCAGTGCACAGATCAAGATCCATAAACGCATGGATGAGCGAGTTTTGGTGGGGAGGAACTTGACTGGTCTGCACAGAGTCCTGACCTCAACCCGATCACCTTTGGGATGAATTCGAGCGGAGACTGCAAGCCAGGCCTTCTCGTCCACATCAGTGTCTGACCTCACAAATGCTCTTCTGGAAGAATGAGCAAACATTCCTAAATCTTGTGGACAGCCTTCCCAGTTATAGCGGCAAAGGATGGGCCAACTTAATATTGAACCCTGCAGACTAAGACTGGGATGCCCATTAAAGTTCATGTGTGTGTAAAGGCAGGCGTTCCAATACTTTTGGTAATTTAATGTACTTTGGAAGTGTAGAATATATTCAAAGGGTTAGTTCACCTTTTCCAAAAAACGGCTTATGCTGGTAAGGGGCCCCTGTTGATAAAAACATACTGTGCAGCTTTGACCACAGTTAAAGCCCAGCTCCGAGTTCAAACAGAATAAAGATGACCCCTTGCAGTGGGGCTTTTATTCAGGGGAGAGAAGAGAGTTTACTTACCTGATCCTCTGCTCCCCCAGCAGGCTGCGATCTCCTGCGATCCGGCGGTGGACTGTCAGTCTGTCCCTTGGTGTCTTTGCATCCAGAGTAGGCATATGGACCCTGCACTGGTCTTGATGATGTTGGGACCCTGGACCACTGGAGTGTGCAGGTGCAGAAGCTGCAGGGACCAGCCTAGTCACAGGGAGGAGTAGAAGTTTGAGAAAGTATATTTCCTTTTATTGTTCCTCTAGATGTAAATGAGCAATTAATCCTTGTAGTGCAGACACAGCCCCAGTGCAAAGGGATTATTCCATTCAAATCCATTCAGTTCAAACCCTTTCGCATGCTCTCCCTCTTACGCGTTGTAGTAGCTCAGTGATGCTGTGACATAGGAGATTTTGGACCAGGTATGTGCAGGATTTGATAACCCGCTATCAAAATAGTTATCGGTGTCTTGGCAACAAGGCGGCATGGGACGATGCCATATCGGAGGTTTTTCCATTCAGGTTTCGGGATGTACATAAATGACCTACACCTATAGCAAAAGTCTTATCCAACTTTAGTCTAAGCTGCACAGTTTTTATCTCCAGGTGAACAAACCTTTTAATTCATATTGTCTTGTATTCTCTTTTTGTTTGTTCTTCTGTGAGGGATGTTTGAATTGCTTGTTCTTTCCATGTACAAAACATTATGTACACTCTCTTTATGTTTGTTTAGTCGTAATGCAAACTCAGCTTTGTTTGTTTTGTAGATCTATGCAAGCAAAGGAATTTTGCGCTCCGCTGTCATTGAGGAGCCTTCAAAAGCGAAGGATTACTGTATTACATATAATTCAACATGGACAACACTCGCACCAACCTATACAAACGCAGTAAGTTCTTGTTCTGTTCAATATAAACAAAAAAAAGTGCTATTTATAAAGCTATTAAATAGTGTACAGTATTGATGCTGCTGCTCCTAGGTGCCACATGAACCACTTAACGTATGGGTACATCCTCACAGCACTATACGGATACATATGAATGTTACCTATAAATAAAACAATAAACTAATCTGTGATGAATATTAATTGTGTACATAGTTCCCAATATATACCCGCCAAAGTCTCTCTTGATTATCCGTTGTGAAGTGCTCAGTGCACAGCATTAATAGAATTACTTTGTGCTCAAAAAAGGTGCTCTGTGTCCTCTGATGTGTGACAGCTCCCCTGAAATCTGTGGGGTGACGAGAGCTGCAGCTATAAAGAGTCTGCAGGACATCGGCAGCAATAAGACCTAACAAAGGGAAGAAATAAGGTTGTCAGCATACTTATTAAAAAAAAAAAAAAACAGTGGAACTCCTGGGAGTGTAGAGAGGAGTCTGGTCTAGTAAAAAAGAAAAAAGCCAAGAGGAACACCTTTCCTTAAGAGTTAAAGCTTGTTTGACTCTTTTATGCTAATTGCAATGGGGGTCCATTCTTTCCGGTGAGTGTGGGAACATCAGAGGGGGCACGGAGCACTTTAAGCACAGTCACTGTGCACTGAGCACTTCACAGTGAATAATCAAGATGGACTGTGTACACACTTGATATTCATCACAAATTTGTTTATGGTTTTATTGGTTATATTCGTATGCATGTACTGTATAGCACTAATTATGTTTATTGCCAAGCAGTTTCTGTTGTATTTTAGAATGAACCTATTTAGATGGGAACTTAGGAAGGCTTTGCTAATATGGAGCTGTTATTAGGTTTTAAGCTTTAAATGGGCAACTCCCTATTACAGCTTAGGCTACTTTCACACTGGGGCGTTGCGGGCGCTGGTGGTAAAACGGTGCTATATTTAGCGGCGCTTTACCGTTGTTTTAGCAGCGATATTCGGCCGCTAGCGGGGCGGTTTTAACCCCTGCTAGCGGCCGAAAAAGGGTTAAAAATGCAAATGGGAACGGACGCTTTAGGAGCGGTAAATGTAGCGCTCCAAAGATGAGGCTTGCAGGACTTTTTTGATCGTCCTGCAAGCGCACCGCTCCAGTGTGAAAGCCAGAGGGCTTTCACACTGGAGACACAGCAGCGGCTGTTTCAGGGCGCTTTGCAGGCGCTATTTTTAGCGCTATGGCGCCTGCCAAGCACCCCAGTGTGAAAGGGGCCTTAATGAACACAGACTTTTTAAAACCTCTCCTGAATGATTTAACTTGACAGTTGGTAACCGTAGTTTAAAAACATCTTTGCGTTTTTTGGAAGTGTGGTTTTTTTTTTTTTGGTTTTTTTTTGCCAAAGAGTCAAAAATGTATCTCCATTAAAAACGCCTGTAAAAGAAACGCGGCTAAACGTGCGTTACCACATTTACAATCTGTTACAGGCATTTGGCGTTTCAAATGAATCTGAACATCCGTCCTGAACGCATTTTTTTTGCTTTCCAAAAAAATGCTTCTAAACTCAACTGCCTAGAAACGATTATAAATAACTGTGTACATGTACTAATAAGATAACAGAGGAGAGTTCAGGAGCAGCTGAAAAAAACGCCCAACTGCACCTAAACGTCCGTTTACCAGCAGCCGTGTACATGAAGCCTAAATATGATTTTATTGTGTTTGGAAATGTTTGCATTACAATTCAAGTAGTTATTTAGGGGTTGATTTACTAAAACTGGAGCGTGCAAAATCTGTTGCAGCGCTGCAAAGAAATCAGTCGACTTTGAAGTTTTGTCAAAGCTTATTTGAATAAGCTGAAGTTGGAAAACAACGTGACCTAGAGGCCCATCTGGAGGTACTCTACCCGGCATTTAAACAATCTCCTACCTTGACCAACTTCTAGACTTCTGGATCTTTGTCTTTCTGATGGGGCGGAGCGCATTTTACGTTGGTCTCGCAGGGAAAAGGTATGCTAAGGCGAATATGCCAAATCGGTTGTTGGCCAATAGGCTACGTACTTTCGTTCCTAAATTTACCCCTATTGCACTACAAACTCAACATAATGTACTTACTGGTAATCCAGTGCGGGTCTTGGAGGAATTCCATCATCGCCTCACCACAGTGTACTTGGCCCCACCCAAGATATGTAGTCAGGACACTGATAATTTTTTTGAACAGTTTCTCGCTTCCTACACTGACTGAGGCTCATGTATGCTTTATGGACTGGGATATCCAAGTCTCGAAGTCCTCCAATGCATTAAAGACTCGAAAGTAGGTAAACGACCTGGCCCGGACGGCTATACATCGATTTGCTACAGGAAGCTAGCTGACGTTGTAGCCCCACATCTGACAGTAATGTACAACTCTGTTAAAGTTGTCCGGCCCCTTTACATCAGATCTTTTAACCGCTAACATAGTGATGCTTTCTAAACCTGACTGTAATCGATCCTCTTGGGCCAAATTTAGACCTATTTCCCTCTTTAACATAGATATGAAGATTCTGACCAAAATTTTGGCAAACCGTTTAAACTCTTCCCCCCCACTTAATTAAGATTGATCAGGTTGGCTTTGTTCCACAGACAAGCAGGGGATGCTATTCAGCGAATACTGCAGTTAAAACATGTAGCTCACAGAGCCGTTTAATGCTTTTGTCTCTTGATGTGAACAAGGCATTTGATATTCTGTCATGGCCTTATCTTATGTCCGTATTTCGCCATTATGGCTTCAGAGCCTAATTTTTGCGATGGATGACAGTGCTGTATGACTGTCCTTGGGCTAAAATTTAAATATTACGGATTTGCATCATCTATCTTTAATATTGAGTGGGGCATCCGTCAAGTTTGCCCACTCTCACCACTCTGTTTTGGCTCTGGAGCCATTGGTGGAGGAGGTTCGTTCCCATCCAGATATAAGGGGTATTGATATTAAATAGCTTTATTTGCTGACAAAATTCTGCTAACCTTGACCTCACCACCAAATCTACTATGTTCGTGTCAACTCTTCCAGTTCTAAAGCACTATTGGACAACCTCTCCCTTCCAGTACTGACGAATTAGAAATTGGCTTTTCCATTCCACTGGCTCTCCTCTTTGCCTTACCTGTGAATTCATCTAACTTCGTCATGTGCAGGACTATATCAGGCCAATTTTCCACGTTTGTTCAAAAGACTGACATTTTTTCGAGTCTCACCTGTTTTTGTCCCTTCACATATTTTACATATACACCAACGCAAGCTTTTACAGTTTTTATATGGGGGTCCACTCGTTCTCAAATCAGTAAACATATTTTGTATGCTCAAATAATCAATGGTGGCCTCTCGGTCCCTAATCTACAGGCTGATTATACTGCAGCTAACATGGAACTGTTATCTCACCTTCATGAAACATATAAACTACCATTATGGGCCACAATTAATCTGGTTGACTCTGACCCCTTTTGAGAGCCTATGTAGGGCTAGACCCCACTTCCCGGGCCGTATATATCGCTCCTGTGCTTAATTTTGAGGCTGTCAAAAATCGCGTGAATGAGAAGCTGACGGCCATTCTCTCAGATTTGCATGATACATTTCTTCGAGTTTGGCATCCATGGAATACTTATTCTCAGCCCTCCCGATTTGACAGCACGCTTCTCTCGATTTAATGCTCCTCCGGCGCCCTCCCCGTGGAATCGTCTCTCTCTTCTCTGTCTTTTTTTCCTCTATCGGGTCTTCTTCCTTTTTTTTTTTCTCCCTTTTTCTCCTCTGTTCAATATGCTTTATGCATCACATTTATGTTTATCAGGCCAGCAGGTATTGCCCTGGTCAAGATTTTTTTAATAATCTGTGTGTGTTTTTTTTTTTTTAATAATGTATGTGTATGTATGTATGTATATGTATATATATATATATATATGTGTGTATACACATACATATATACACATACACATACACATACACATACACATATATATATATATATATATATATATATATATATATGTATGTGTGTGTATGTATATATATATATATATATATATATATATATAATAATATACCTGCCACTATCCAATCTGATCCTGCCCGCAAAAAACAGACGGCTGGTGGTAATATTTTCAATCCATCTGGTGGAACAGATGGCAATGGACAGGTGGTCCGTTTCCATTTGATTTCCCCATAGAGAAGAGCGGGACTGTGTCTGCTATGCACAGCAGACCGAATAGGACCTGTCATCCGCCTGCTCAGTGGGGATCAGCTGAGCGATCCCCCCCCATGGAGCAAGTGGAATCCACTGCACAGAGGTGTCCCTGTAAAAGGGGCCTAAGTAAATCAACCCTTTAAGTTTCTGAACTCTGTTTCCCAGTGTTTAAAAAAAATAAAAAAAAAATAAAAAACAGTTGTAGTGTGAAGGTGCTCCTCCATTCTTAAACCATATATAGCCCCCAACCCCCCCCCCCCCCCCCCCCATTTAGGGTTCACACCAGCCTGTTGTGGTAACGGGCCATGCCCTCATTGCCATCCTAACTCCCCTGCGTTGCGCCACAACACATTTTGTGCCAGTCACTGCGCTGCATAAAAATGAAAGTGTTTTCTTGCACTGAGGAACATTACAACCCACTCATTTTGAATTGGCTGTTCAATGCAATCTGTTTTCAATGCACAAAATGTAGTATAGTGGCAACGGGGCCCCATTAGTTAAAGGACCTCTAACTTTAGCATTGTAGAAGCAATACAAATGATGGCTATCTTTGACAATCCAATATACAGTGCATCCAGAAATATTCACAGCGCTTCAATTTTTCTACATTTTGTTATGTTGCAGCCATTTCCAACATGGATTAAATTCATTATTTTCCTCAATATTCTACAAACAATACCCCATAATGACAATGTGAAAGAAGTTTGTTTTGAAATCTTTGCAAACTTATTAAAAATAACAAACGAAAAAAATCACGTGTACATAAGTATTCACAGCCTTTGCTCAATACTTTGTTTAAGCACCTTTGGCACCAATTGCAGCCTCAAGTTTTTTTGAGTATGATGCTACAAGCTCGGCACACCTTTTTTTGGGCAGTTTCTCCCATTCTTCTTTGCAGGACCTCTCAAGCTCCATAAGGTTGGATGGGGAGCATTGGTGCACAGCCATTTTCAGATCTCTCCAGAGATGTTCAATCGGGTTCAAGTCTGGACTCTGGCTGGGCCACTCAAGGACATTCACAGAGTTGTCTCATAGCCACTCCTTTGTGATCTTGGCTGCTTGCTTAGGGTCTTTGTCCTGTTGGAAGATGAACCTTCGCTCTAGTCTGCTGTCCAGAGCACTCTGGAGCAGGTTTTCATTAAGGATGTCTCTGTACATTGCTGCGTTCATCTTTCCCTCAATCCTGACTAGTCGTCCAGTTCCTGCCCATGAAAAACCTCCCCACGCCATGATGCTGCTACCATCATGCTTCACTGTAGGGAGGGTTTTGGCCATGTGATGAGCAGTGCCTGGTTTTCTCCAGACATGACACTTGCTATTCAGGCCAAAGAGTTCAATCTTTGTTTTATCAGACCAGAAAATTTTTTGTTTCCCTGTGGTCTGAGAGTCCTTCAGGTGCCTTTTGGCAAACTCCAGGCGGGCTGTCATGTGCCTTTTACCGAGGAGTGGCTTCCGTCTGGCCACTCTACCATACAGGCCTGATTAGTGGAGTGCTGCAGAAATAGTTGTTCTTCTGGAATGTTCATCTCTCTCCACAGAGAAACGCTGGAGCTCTGTCAGAGTGACCATCAGGTTCTTGGTCACCTCCCTGGCGGTCCACTCTAGGAAGAGTTCTAGTGGTTCCAAACTTCCATTTATGGATGATGGAGGCCACTGTGGTCATTGGGACCTTCAATGCTGCAGACCTTTTTCTGTACCCTTCCCCAGATCTGTGCCTCAATACAATCCTGTGTCGGCGGTCTTCAGACAATTCCTTGGACTTCATAGCTTGATTTGTGCTCTGACATGCACTGTTAACTGTGGGACCTTTATATAGACAGGTGTGTGCCTTTCCAAATCATGTCCAATCAACTGTATTTACCACAGGTGGACTCCAATCAAGTTGTAGAAACATCTCAAGGATGATCAGTGGAAACTGGATGCCCCTGAGCTCAATTTTGAGTGTTGTGGCAAAGGCTGTGAATACTTATGTACATGATCATTTTTTTTTCGTTTATAAACTCGCAAAGATTTTTAAACAAACTTCTTACACGTTGTCGTTTTGGGGTATTGTTTGTAGAATTTTGAGGAAAATTGAATTAATTGAATACATTTTGGAATAAGTCTGTAACATAACAATGTGGAAGAAGTCATGTGTCGTGTGTTTTTTCATGTTGTGAGCGCTGCCGGTCTCCTGGACATCTTTCTATATAACTTTCTGTATTCTCTGCATGCTTTGCAGCTTCTCCTCTGCTCATTCTCCTAGCTAACTACTGTGGTACTAACTACAGTACATATCTTGTGGTACCTTGCTGCCTGCAAGCAGTGATTTCTGTACTGACTGAAATTCTACTCTGTAGTTCAGAGGGCAGGGTCTGTAAAATGTGTGACGCAGTAGTACACATTCCCAAGGCATATGTGTCACTGTATTCAAGGAAGTAAATGTGGAATTCTTCAGAAAGTATGCTTTTAAACTTCAAGATCATTTAGATTAATAGTAATAGACTAAAGATAAGACATGCATTATGCAAATTAAGTTTATGGTTTTATATATTGACCATAAATACACTTTAAACTAAAATGACTAAGAGGAAGTAAAGCCTCCTCAAAAAAAAAAAAAAAAAAAAACGGAACCTGCAAGGCAAAGGCATAATGAGCTAGTATGCTATGCATACTAGCTCATTATGAATGACTTACCTGAGAATGAAGCCCCCGAAGCGGTCCTCATCCACGACCTTCTCCGGCGCCATCAATCCCGGAGTGACTTCCGGGTCTCGCCGCTCCAGCGCTGTCATTCGCTGGAGCGGCGATGACGTCACTCCGCACATGCGCACGAGAGCGGCATATCGCTGTGATCTCGGCATGCGCAGTGCGCCTGCGCGCTGCTGTCTACGGCGCATGCGCCGTAGACAGCAATGCCTCTTTTTTTTTTTTTCTAATATCTCCTAAACCATGTAGGTTTAGGAGATATTTATTGGACCTACAGGTAAGCCTTAATCTAGGCTTACCTGTAGGCCAAAGTGGTTTGTAAGGGTTTACAACCACTTTAAAGCATGAAATGATAGGATATAGAAGAACTTTTATTATACCATCAAGTTTGTGTTATCGGTTCAGCTAGTAGAGATTATGTGAATAATTTCCTGGAAATATTCTTCTATGGTGACAAAAGTAAGACACAAGAGCAACCATTAGTGTAGCTGTGTGATACAAAGTGATTGATTGCTAATGATGTACAGTTAAATTGCTACTTTTTTGTTTAGGTTGCTAAGGGGGGGGGGGGCTAATCCTAATCAGGGCGATTTGTAGGATCTCTGTCTCCACTCATAGCTGGTACTCAAGGATGAAGGGTTACAGGCTATGTGCACACGAATTCCCATGAATGTTAAGACACTATTCGCAAAGGATTTTGCCATGATGCAAATTCGAGTGGCAGAAATCTATGGATTTCTTTCGCTGGGATTGATAGCTGCATGCAGATAGCACTTTGTGTTTCCAGCTGCAATCGCCGCAGGTAATCGCTGGATTTGCGAACAGGCATAAATAGCTGCGGCCAGCGGCAGCCTGTCATTGCGACATATGGGGTATGCAGCTGTCAATTCTAGCAATAGTGATAAGCAGATTCCTGCCTCTGAGATGCCCAGCATGGCAAAATGCCTGTGCAAATGGTGCCTAACACTGAACCGGAGATCTGTAGTTAAATGCTGGTTACATCTGTGCGGTGGATTTTAGGTGTGCTGCCATGAACGCCCATCAAAGGTGCAGCATGCAGACACATAAAATACACAGGTGTGAATTAAGCCTTATCTTTCTTATTTAAACTACTTCTCACACCAACTACCATGTTATAGAGATGGAACAAAAGCCACCATATTAGTAATCCAACCTGGGTGGCTGGTTTCCATCAGTTGCACCACATGGGTAAAATGAAAAGGAAAGGGAGAATGCCTAAGAGTTGGTTTTATTCCATGCACAACTTTTTTTTTTTTTTAAATACAAACATTAGCATATATTGCAAAATGCAGTAATGAATTGAATAAATTAATGGATTCCAAGCAGAAGCAACATACCGTTATTGACGATGGAGGGGTGCAGACTGTCCAACATCCACAGAAGGCTACAGAATGTTTACAGAGGTGAGACTATTGACGAGGAATGTGCCAAAATGGATGAAGTTTTAAAGAAGGAGAAATCGGCATTTAAAACAAACAACGAATCAGAAGACCATAAACTGTGACCACTAACACGAAGCGCTCAATGACTGCACGTTGCTTTTGCTTGGACTATTTACCTAAGAAAAAAGTGTAATATTTGTGATAGTAATTAAAGTTACATAGAATGGACTTTTTCAACCTCACCTATGTGTGTGATTATATGTCGGTATTACAGTGTATATCCCTGTATGTTGTGGTCCTTCAGGTGCTTTATGAATAGGTTCAAAATTGATGAAGTAAGCAGGCATAGAAAATGGCTCTGAACTGATCCCATTTAATGGAAATATTTAGAAAATTCATGTAATATTTGTTAAAGCAGTGTTGTCTAGTGCTTGGAATTGATCAGTTGTGCTAATAATGATCTTTGTATCATTTTCACTCAGATGATTTTGGTCAAATTTCCTGCTAATTTTCCTTCTGATTTGATTGTAACATGTATGGCCAGCATAAAATTACTTATCTTTAACACATACCGGTAACTAAAAGAGAACTTTCAATGTTGGGTAAAGAGAACTTTTTTCTATGCATGCTAAGCAGTGTATTAAACGCTACATAATATGCATGGTATGTGGCACAAACACTTACCGTAGTCCCTTTCCACCTCTGTGGGCTCTGGGTTTCTCAGTGCAGCTTTCCCAAACTTGTTTTTGGAGGCGAGCACAGACTACCAAGTCACAGGGACACAGCAGAAGCGCCAATCAGCAGGAAGAGGGGAGAGCAAGGGAGTGGGTTGTGTGTTTGTATGGCTGCATGTTAGTTCAGCACTAGTCACAGGCCTATAGTGTGCATGCAATAAAATAGGCAGGCTTACTTTATAAAAGATTTATATTTTCTCCTCTTAAAACCAATCTGATCTGTCCTAAAACGTTTCCAAGGTCACAGATACCTGTAACTGTGATATCCTTTAAACTCTAGGTCCAGGCAGTGCATGAGACTAGAAATTCTTCTCCACATTAAGGCTTAGTTCACACTGGAACCAGCTGCGGATCGCACAGGAACGCTGTGCGTCCCCATTCTGCGGTTCAGGGACGAATCGGGGTCAAATCTTTGCCTGAATTCGGCCCTGAAACTGAGCTAAAGATGCACACTCTGTGCAGTGTGCTCTGCAGCCGCCCCAGAGATGTGTGAACTTGCGCCATAGAGAGCCGGTCACATTCTCCTGCTATGTGAATTTGATGCGGGGAAGTCCGCATCCAATTCGCATACGTGTGAAAACCTACCGCTTTTGATTGAAGTACTAAATGCCAAAGCCTTTATTGCCCTCTGAATGTCTGGAATTTTGCAATTAAATGACAGGTTGGGGTGGTATAGTACTGTGACTATCAGTTTTCAGAAAGAGTTGATGCCCGCAGCCTGGGCTTTAGTTCTAAGGGGATTCTGAGTTTCACAGAAATCGATCAATCCTTAAGCCAAACTCCAGCATACACCCAGAAATGTGCACTGTAGTAAGTGACATCACTGCTTGGTCCAGAATTCAAAACACAGCTGGTTTCCTATGTCTTTACAGTCTGGCTCTTGTCAGAACATAGTCATTCCATTTGGTTATTGGTTCACTTTTGTATTTTAATTTTTTTTTTATTTATTTTCAGACCTTTTACAGGTTGTTAAACTTAAGCTCAGTGTGGCTGTGCAGCCCTTCAGACGTTCCCAGTGCAGGATTTCAGAACATGGCAGTCATTGTGATGGATGGAAACTGCTCCATGATGGATAAAGCACTTTTGGCTCAGAAATACAATGCTAAAATGCTGCTTCTTGCCACGAGAGAAGGTCTGGTAAGTGTTGGGATTATAGAAATCCCTCATTGCTTTTTGAAAATGTCCTTTTTTTTATCTTGACATTTCAGTTAAGCCAGCCATGGATGGATCAAATCTCAGCCGGTTCAGCAGGGACCAGCCGAGATTCCATCAATCTATGGGCAGGCTCGTTGTACTGGAGTAGATTCCTCGATCGCCTTCAGTTGAACCAGCCTGTCGTTTTATTTTTTTTGCATGCGACCACTCCCGCCAACAGTGATCACTGTGATTTGCTGGCAGGGAAGGCTCCCAGCCAGCAGATAACAGTAGCACTGTGGGAGGGATTTCCTCATCGACACTAAAGCTCAATTCAGACATGATTTCCAAATGGTTACAAAACGCGGGACACGTTTGCGATTGCATTACTTCTAATGGCACCCCAATTGCACAACAAATCGTGCAATCAAAATTGCGGGACGTGAGCAACACGTCCCTCCCATTTTGCTGTGCGACAATTGCGGCAAAATTGTGTCGCTATTTGGGTGCCATTAGAAGTAATGGCATCGCAAACGCGCCTTCTGTTTTGCAGCCATTTGGAATCGTGGCAATTCCACCTGCGATCATGTGTGAATGGAGTGTAACTGATGGGTATAAACCTATGGGCTGCTTTAGTCTTGTGTTTTATATGTAGCAACACACAAATACATTTTGAGGAATTAATATAAGATATTACGCATGTACCTTACGACAACATGAACATTGTCCTGTCTTTTTTTTTTTTTTTTTTTGATTTTTTTTTTTTTTAAACTGTGTTCTTGAGGTTCTAACAAATCTGCATTCTCCATTGCAGCCTGCTCCCCAAGACAGCAGAAGCAGCCTCTTGACAATACCGATTGCATATGTAAAATATGGAGATGTCGTAAACATGGCACAGGTATGTGTGTGTGTTCTGCATTTAGAATTTGTTAACCTTGTAAGCACCTATCTTTTGATTGTAAGTATAGTTGTAGCTTTGATATATTGCTGCAATGTTCTTAGAGTGCGTAGAACCATTCACAGCAATCCCCGCTGCATAAAAATGTAAAATTTTAAAATAATGTTAGGCTGAGTAAATTAATACCCAACATGTCACCCTTCAAAATTGCACCCGCTCGTGGAATGGCGACAAACTTTTACCCTTTAAAATATCCATAGGTGGGGGGCGTGGCTTGGACATACATGTGAGCAGATGTGCCTCACATCGGCTCCGGCATCCTGATGTAATTCATCCTGTTGTGAGTGTATACAGCAATTGACTGGGCACTCTGCTCCCGGCATGGAGCTACCCCCACTGTGACTCCTGGTTGAAATCTACCTAAGGCAGGGATGACTAAAAGGCAGGGGGAGAGTCTGCATGCCGAGTGGCAGATCCAACATGGCCGATCCCCGCTCCAACAGCGCACAGCAAAGGACAGGTACTTTTAATAAATCCCTTTTTTTTTTTTTTTTCTTATTGTTGCCCGCAAAATCCCACCAAATGGAGGTCTTTTCGAATCTGTAAATTTTGAATGTTTTTTCCGACGGAATTCCTATCAAGCTTGTCTTGCATACACACAGTCACACAAAAGTTCTCTGAACTATCGACCGTCAAGAACGCAGTGATGTACAACACTACGACAAGCCGAGAAAATTAAGTTCAATGCTTCCGAGCATGCGTGATTTTTTTGCGCGTCCGAATTGCATACAGACGATCACATTTTCGGATAGGAACTTTTCCTGAACATGCTCCCAATCTTTTGCTGGTGGAATTCCAGCCAGCAAAAGACTGATGGAGCATACACACGGTCGCATTTTCCGACAAGAAGCTCACATCAGAGTTTTGCTGGCAGCATTTCCGATCGTGTGTAGTGCATTACACTATAAAGATAGAGATATTATCCTCTGCATGGCTAGACAAAAAGCTAATCTGGAAATACAGGTCACCAAAGTATCCATATATCCGGATTTATCAGCAGCAGTTCAAAAGCAGAGGGCTAGATTCACTGAAGTGAAGAAACGCCTGCGAGCAATATCAGTGATGTATTCCATGCTTTACCCGGCCAAACTACGCTTAGTAGCAGATGGTTCTTTTTTTTGAATGATGACCCAAGCTAGATCACGAGTTAACCTGCCTACATATGTTCTGTTTGCTCACCATGGAACCCAAAGAGGAACACTTTGGATTTGCTGGTTTATTACATCTCTTGACAGCACAAGGTCCTAGCCCTCGCTTGTCCTCCCTCACATAGTTCTGCTAGGCACGATTGGAAGGCTTTCCAATGGGAACTTCCGTTTTTTCTTAATTGGAAGACTGTTTTTCTTTTTTGTTGTTTTTAAGCCCTGGTAGAGTGGGCTCTACCTCCTGCAGGTCCTTTTCCAATACTACGACTCTGTGTCCCAGAGTGAGACGACTGACACCAGCCACATGGAGTACCTCCTGCCAGGGCCGTCTTTAATATTGATTGGACCCTGGGCAAAACTTTTCTTGGGGCCCCCCCTCCCCCACATTTAGTTTTGCTCTCCACCTGCACAGAGACATACAATAAATAGCAGCAAGACTCAAAATCATTTTACTGAATCAGATCAGGCAGCAATTGCGATTGGTTGCCAGAGGTTACAGTGTACCATTACTGCTCACTGACTGGTTGCTAGAGGTTACAGCACACATTACGGCTTACTGATTAGTTGCTAGAGGATACAGCACATAATTTCTGCTTGTTTGGTTGCTTGAGATTATTGTGGATATGATCTCAGGGGGGCATGATAGCCCCTATTTACATATGAATGTTGCCACTATTTACATATGAATGCCAGTAATTTACATATAAACACAGGGTCTGTAGGTGAGTCATCTTTACACAACAATAGGGCAGAACTGGGCAGCATTAGTTGCAGCACTTCACACTGAGATATCGGGACACAGCACATGACTAAAACCTTGAGGGACGAGGGAATTTAAACCAGGATAGTTGGCAAGTATGAGGCAGCTGCTTTGGGCCCCACAACAATGACGGGGCCCAGGGCAGCTGCCCCTTTTGCCCTGCCTTAAAAACAGCCCTGCCTCCTGCACACGAGCCATCATGCTAAAGTGCTTGGCCGGACCTTCTGGTCCTCCTTCCGCAGGTCGGGCCACCATTGGCCTGGGAAATTCTCATATATATCACATATAGATTTTGCACTGGGGAATGTCATGACTCATTGCTATGACCCTGTGGTGACATATCTGGCCAGGGGACTATCCAACCATTTCCCAGTGCAACTCAGTTTCAATTTCCATAAAGCTAGACTACCTGTCCATTGTAAGGTAAACTCATTCTGCCTCCATCTATTTACTGATACTGAACACATTCAGGTTCATATTAGAAACTTTTTACTGGATAATAAACCTTCAGCCGCATCTGGTGTGGTATGGGATACCCTGAAGGCTTTCATTAGAGGTATGTGCATTAAAGAGATTGCTACGATTAAGACCAGGAGCAGACAGTGGGCCAGGGATGCTAGTCTAGCTGTAGATCAAGCGGAAGAAACCTTTCTGCAGACTCCTACGCCTGACCATGAGAGGCAATGGATAGATGCACAAAAAAGTTACCGTACTATACATCAACAACAAGCTGATAATGAGTGTTTCTTTACTTCTCAAACGTATTTTTAAGAGGGTGAGAAAACTGGCCATTTGCTGTCTGATAGCCAGGTCCCAACAACCAGGTCGTACACAGATTAGCCATATCGCCCACGCAGGCGGTTACAAACACTCCTTCAATCCTGAAGTGATTCTGTGCCTTCTTTCAGGATATATACTCCTCAAAGGTGTCTTACCCTGCAGATGAGTTGTCGGACTTCCTGGATACTATTCATTTCCCTCAGCTTCAGGGAGAAGATAAAAAAACAATTAAATGCACCTTTCACCCTTGAGGAGCTACAACTCGCACTGGCCACGTTTCCGAACTCTAAGGCCCCAGAAAACTATGGCTTACCAATTGAGCTATATTTGGAGGAATGCTCCTACCGGAGTTACTCCTATATGCTTACTGATGCTTATTGCCTAGATTCTTTGCCGAGTTGTATGTATGAAGTGGTGGTGGTGGCCCTTTTGAAGCCAGGGAAAGATCCTGATAAACCTGAATCCTATAGGCCCATCTTCTTGCTGAATACGGATTTAAAATTGCTTACAAAAGTCATCGCCATGAGACTCTCAAAGGTGGTGTCTAAACTTGTGCACCCGGATCAATCAGGATTCATACCTAATCGATCTATGGCAAACTATCTTTGCCCCCATCCCCGCTGCTATTTGTGCTGGCCATTAGAGGGAGCTCTGAAATAAGTGGGTGTAAACATATACTCTATGTAGCCAGATGGCCACTAAAAATGGATAACTCTGTGTCCTCTCAGTTAAGAGATACGTTTGTTGTAAAATGAAAATGTTACTTTTGTTCTCAATAAAAATAATGATATAAAAAAAATCTCCATAGGCGACATTTAAAAATTTCTACAGGTTACATGTTTAGTTACAGAGGAGGTCTATAATTATTGCTCTCGCTCTAATGATCACGGCGATACCTCACATATGTGGTTGGAACACGGTTTTCCTATGCGTTCGTTTCTGAGTGTGAGCTTGGCGGGACGCGGCGCTTTAAAAAATGTTTTTATTTATTTTACTTTTATTTTTTTATACTGTCCTTTTAAAAAAAAATTGTTTTGGGTAACTTTTATTCCTATTACAAGGAATGTAAACATCCCTTGTAATAGAAAGAAAAGCATGACAGGACCTCTTAAATATGAGACCTGGGGTCAAAAAGACCTCGGATCTCATGTTTTACACTAAAATGCAATAAAAAAAAATTTGAATTTCCCATTTTAAGAGCATTGGGCGGGCATTGGGCGGAAGTGACGTTTGATGTCACTTCCGCCCTCCAATTCTATGGAGCTGAGTGGGGGCCATCTTCCCCCCTCACTTGGCAGCCAGGCATCCAGGGGAGAGGGCGCGATTGTCTCAGCCGCTACCGACGGCTCCGGTAAGCAGGGGTCCTTTCCAGCCACCGATAAAGGCGATATGTAACTTGTATCGCAGTCAACATTTTCAGACATAGGCACCCGCCGTGTGTGCTTTGTTTGTACATGCGTATATGGGGGGGTGGGGATTTTATGTGCTTGGGTGTAACTTAAATTCTTTACAAAAATTTTTTTTACAATATATTTCTTTTTCTTCTTCCTATCACATAGGGGACAGTTATGATTTTTATTTTTTTTGGTGACATGTTCTCTTTAATGAGACAACCAGGGTCTGAAAGACCCTGCAGGTCTCCCCTGTCCTCCACTGATTCGAATGCAGTGCACATTGCGCTGCATTACATTCTTTCCCAGCCTTGATGGCCGGGGGAAACTGTCAACGGGAACCCGGAACTGGCGTTGTATGTCACTTCCAGGTCGACAACTAGAAGGAGGGAGAGCAGACGTGTGTCAGTTCTCCACCCATCCCCCCCCCCCCTCTCTACCCGGTGGCACCTTCTATGCCAGTCCTGGGCCTGCAGATGGGTAAGCGGAGCCTGGGATACATAGCTGGGGGGCGCACAGGGGTTGTGGGGAGCATTCGGGCAGCAGCCCAGGTGCCAGGCCCGAAACTTCTGGTCGATATAACGACCTGGGGTTTGTCGAGCCCTGCACTGGATATGCCAAGGTAAAATTGCTCCCTCCGAATCTCAGTTTTCTAAATACCAAAGCATGGCAACCCTAAGGTCAGGAAACAGCAGCTGTCATTGCTGAACCCTACACTGACTCGGTCACTGTGCAAGTGGAACCTTTCACAGTTCGTGGGTGTGAAAGTTAACTTTGCAGTCTTCTCCTTGGGTGCCAGAAGACCTTGTCCCAATACTGCCGGAGAAACAACTTTTTTTTTTGCACAAATCTCCTTACCTAAACTCAATCTGGGGAATTGTATAAAACTTTTATGACAGTAGGTTCCTTTTGAAAAGACCCGTGCTTATTTTAAGACAAGCCTTTTGCTGCTGTTTTAGTACCAATACGGACACTTAACAAATTCAGCCAGTTCTTACTACCTCCCACTTTTAAAAATCTATCACAATGACTGCAACAGATTAAAACAAATTGGCCTTCAGTTATCAGATCAGGAAACTGGTGGTAATTAAAACCAAATCTAAGCTTGCGTACAGAGGGATGCCAGTGCTCAGAGCTGGGCATGTCTGTGCTAGGAAGCTTTCATAAATGTAAGGGCTTCCTGCACAGGCAAAGTATATGTCGCCAACACACCAAGGATCATTGAAATGGCCAAATGTTTATTCAGTGATCATATCACAGTGGCGCAACATTTCGGGTCCATGAAGGACCTCTTCATCAGGCATGTGATGAGTGCATGATACAGTTAAAGTGCCACCCCCTGACCTCTGAGGTTATGACATAATGAAACTTGTCAAAAATAATGTAAGCGATCAAATAATGACCCTGTCATACAATGCATAACATACGTAAAGCTTATGTCAGTAGAAAGGCACTGGTTCAAATGTATTAGGTGGGGAACTATGTGGGCTGCTAATTATGCTCAGGTTCCTAGATTGTGCCCCCCCCCCCCCCCCCGCCGATTGGGCACATCTGTCAGATTCTCTTGATCGAAGAGGTGCGCAACCCCGTCACAGCAAAAGTGTCGCAGTTGCCATGTGACCGGACTGTCATCCAAGGTTTCAATGGCACTGACAGGCTGCTGATCAGCGTCTCTGGTCGCCATGATGCAGGTAGACTTAGGACGCATGTGCGTTGTCGGAAGCGGCGCCATCTTTCTACACCAACCAGTTTAAATAGAATGCGGTAACCTAGCAACTAGGGACCATGTGACCAGCGGCCATCTTGGACATGCTCCGTGCTAAGATCTGATTGCATCCCACGTAAATTAAAGTATATCTATATGGACTCCACAGCTGCTTGGCTACCGTATTAACAGTTAATCTACTATCACATACTTTATTCAATGTCATGGGAATCTTGATCTGCACTGAAGATGGAGTGTCCTGTATGCACTCTCTGGCTTTAGTGCCACCGCCTTCTAAGACAAGTTCATGCACCTGTTTCCCGATAGGTACTTGAATTTGTCACAAAAACTGACCATTTCAGTGCAGAGATGCAAGGGAATTTTAACTGTTTATGAATTCCCCCCAATATTTTTAGATGGATACTAAAAAGTATGTTAGAGAAAACAGTGCAAATAATATACTGTACAGTATAAGTACTGGAGGAATGTTAGCAATACCATGGACAGCAAGGAAAAAAAACATATTGTTGCAAAGACCTAGAGACAGATCATTCTAGAAAAACACTATCCAAGTGGCTACCAGGAGTCAACGTCGACTTGATGGAATACAATAATAACAAGCATTGGAGAAATTATGTATAGAAAAGTATAAACCATCTTGTCTATATTCCCGTCGCACACATTCCTGAATCACTAGGCTCATCTGTAGTGGGTGCTGTATTGACTACTAGCTGGATACTGGATATCTAGATCTATGCACATATTCGCCAGCACACCATGGATCTTCAAATGCAGTCCAAAGCTTTTATTGCAGAGAGATCACATCACAAAGAACAAGTGCAACATTTCGGAGCCATCATGCCTGACAAAGAGATCTGCGTGGCTCCAAAATGTTGCACTTGTTCTTTTGTGATGTGATATGTCTACAATAAAAGCTTTGGACTGCATTTGAAGATCCATGGTGTGCCAACGAATATGTGCATTAATGTGTCTTGTCAGCTCTTCCTTTTTTTTTTTTTCTAATGGTAAAATGAAAAGGGTTTGTAACCTTTACCAAACTTTCTTTGATAGGATGTGAAAATGAGGAAATTGCTTAACAGTCTTGGAAGCCTGAAAACCCCCTATGTTATTTGTGTGTGTGTTTTGTTTTTTAAGAAAAAAAAAAATTCTACAATACCAGCTAGCTAAAATTTTAGATCAATTTCACATGATGGTATTGAAGTGTGGGAGAGGGTGAATGACAAACTATGCTACATACAGTACTGACATTGCCTTGTTTTGTGCACTGAAAGTGTGTTGGGTAGGTATCTGCGCTGCATGGTGCGGTATGTCTACATTAGATTATCATAGGAAAATAATTGCAGGCTTAGAAGATTTGGGTTTGCGCTGTGAATACAACAGTCTCCTTGTATAGATGTAATTGGCAAATCAAATGACTGGCTACTAAGGTATAAAAAAATATGGTTGACTAATGCCGCCTACACACGATCGGAAATTCGGGTAGAAAAAGACAGATGAGAGCTTTTCATCAGAAAATGCGACCCTGTGTAGGCTCCATCTGACTTTTGCCGGCGGAATTTCGGCCAGCAAAAGATTGAGAGCATGTTATCAATTTTTCCGACGTAAAGAGTTTTCGTCTGTGGCAATTCCGACGCATGCTCGGAAGCATTGAACTTCATTTTCGTGGCTCGTCGTAGTGTTGTACGTCACTGTGTTCTTGACGGTCGGAATTTGGTGTGATCGTGTGTAGGGAACACAAGCTTGAGAAGAAAAATTAGTCGGAAAAACCATCCAAGGCTTTTCTGATGAGAATTCCGATCGTGTATACGCAGCATAAGTGACTGGCGGGTTGGAAATTTGACTGAATGTGTACAGAGTATTATCTGTTCTTTTTTTTTCCCCCCAGGTGTTTGGAAAGGATATTGCTGTGGCTTTGTACTCCCCTCCACTCACACAGTTTGATTTCAGCCTGCTGGTTATTTTCCTTATCTCTGTGTTCACTGTGGCATTGGGTGGATACTGGAGCGGACTTTCTGAGATGTAAGTATAAATGAAAATATTTAACGCCACTGATGCTTTTGTAAATCCTTGAACATTCATTTACCCCTTCCTAATACAATATCATCCTAATTAGAAATAAATACATTTTAAGATACTTTTATTGTCTTATTTTCTAGAGTATAATATGGCAAACATCAAAACCTACTTTGGTATTTGTATTGCTTAGCTTGAAGTGGATCACAGAAGTGCAGTTTGTTTTGCACTCCTGTGACCCATTTTTATCAGACAGCAGGCTGAAGCCCACTGTGAGCTGATGTCCGAGCTGGTACAGGGAAGGATCGCCACCATATGGTAAAGATCTGCACACATGCCTGGACCGGCACCCAGCTCAGCTTCTCAGCGAGCCGCTGAGAGCCTGGGCTGGCCACTTCCATCCCCTCCACAGCCCAGCGCTCCAGCAAGCATGGGGGCAGAGCAGAGAGCTGCTGACTGACAGTCACACTGAATGTAGCGTCCGCGATCGGCAATGTTAGATCGCTCGGTTCTCAGTGTTGGCAGCACCGGGAGACAAATGCAGCATCAGACCGATGCTGCATCCACCTAGGTAAGTATGATTCTAAAAAAACAAGAGAACCCATACTTCTCTTTTAAATATGAACAAAGCATATCCCTCTATAGTGTGTAATTATCTAAATTTAAGAGCACTATGTGTCATTTCTGTCTGCTGCTTCATTCCTCTATCAGCATGACTCACTTCTCTTAGTGTCAGAAAAATAGTGAGGGATTGACCTCCTCAGCTCTTTTCCTGTGTGCGGTGTAGGGGGTCCCCTCCCCTCCCCTCTAATCCGCTTTCAGAGCTCTCCTTACGGAGCTCAGCCGAATGTAACTTCAGCTCTTTGTCCCCCTTTGCTCTGAACTCTCAGACAAGCACTAACATTCAGCACTTTGAATGGCTTTAGAGAAAACTGCAGGTAAACATGTAGGAGGATTTGTTTAATCTCTGTGTATCACCCAAGGCCAGTCACTTTACTGGGTATATGTAAGGGTTTACAACCACTTTACTCCTCTGTTCAGTTACTTAAAATGCACCACAGTTCTATATATAAATGGAAGGCAAATCCTGATGGTGGATGAGGGGACCCTGCTCTTTCTGTGGTAGGGAACCCTTTTGCAGTAAGTGGATCTATTCTTGTCCATTTCCCTGAACCTTCCAGTTATGTTCCAGTATAACCACAATTTTTTGTTTTGCTTTTTTTTTCAATACCATCTGGACAGTGGGTTTTCCCTGCAGACAGGCTGATTTGCCCTGTTTGTATTCTTATTCTTCTTTTGCCAAAACCTTTCATTTTAAAAAAATGTACCACAGTATTTATAAATGGAAAAATCCATTATTGTAAGTAAGTTGTACTATGTTTGTAATCCAGGGAAGACTTAAGACCTTCTCCAAGTGAAGATGAATGCGAAGGAAGAAAAAAGACAGATGAAAATGTGACATTTACACCTCTCACTGTTATCCTGTTTGTTGTCATTTGTTGTGTCATGCTGCTTCTCCTGTACTTCTTCTACAAATGGCTAGGTAATGGGCTTTAATTTCTTGTGAATTTGTGTGTACATTTTTTTTCTGACTCACTCAGTAATTAGGAGATGATTAAAAAAGGGGTGGAAGCACAATGTGTAACAAAAAAAATAAGTTTTTCAATTACTACTTCTATTATTATTATTATTAATATTAATCAATAATAATAATAATAATCATTTTATTTTTTTGAATGTAAGATGGGCACCTGAACATATCCTTTAAAAAAATAAAAAGTTTCTTCCCATTCGGGAGATTCAGCCTGCTAATTTATCCTGTTTACCATTCTCATTGAAAGTGAAAAAAAAAAAACTATATTTTGGGTTGTCCCCAGAACAGTGATTAGTTCTGGTGACATCCAAACATTTCTTCACTTTGTAGGAATTTCCTCTTACTTTCTGATTTTGGCTATGGGACGGGAAGTGAAGGAAAATCTTCCCAATGAAATATAAAGATGGCCAAAAAAAATCCTGATGGGTTATAACCCTCTTTTTTTTTTTTATCCTATTCTAAATGCCTTTCGTTCTACTTTTAAGCCAGACAAATTTGACACACTTGCTTTTATTACTATTTACACTACTGTACATAAGTTTTAGGCAGGTGTGAAGAATCCTGTAAATTAGGAATGCTTGGAAAGAGAAGTGTTAATAGTTTATTTTTAGCAATTAACAAAATGTGGAGTAAATAACAGAAGAGAAATCCATATCCAATCAATATTCGGCGTGACCACCTTTTCTTCAAAACCGCATCAATTCTCCTAGGTACACTTATACACACAGTATTTGAAGGATCTCGGCAGGTAAGTTGTTCCAAACATCTTAGAAAACTAACCACAGATCTTCTGTGGATATAGGCTGCCTCAAATCTTTCTGTCTTTTCATGTAATCCCAGACAGACTCGATATTGAGATCAGGGCTCTGTGGAGGCCAAACCATCACTTCCAGGACTCCTTGTTTTTCTTTACACTGAAGATAGTTCTTAATGACATTGGTTGCATGTTTGGGGTCGTCATTCTGCTGCAGAATATATTTGGAGCCAATCACATGCCCTCCTGATAGTATGGGATACGTATCTGGCCTGATTTATGCAGACAGTAGATGGGTGTATCTGGGTCACACTGGTTTCTGCCAGTTCTGTTCTGATGGTACGGCTGGACATCTGCTTTGAAATCTTTACCTGGTAAAGACCTTGCTGATGCAGTATAACTACCTTGTGTCTTGTTGTGTACTCAGTCTTGCAATGGTATATGACCTGTGACACAACCTCACCTTAGTAGCAGAGTTTTGGTGTTCCTCACCCAGTTTATAGCCTTCTACACAGCGGTTTGTGTTTCAGTTCATGATACTGTTTCAAACTACATGTGAAATTGATGATCATTAGCACCTGCTTGGTGTATAATTGGTTAACCACTTGACCTCTGGAAGATTTACCCCCCTCCATGACCAGGCCATTTTTTTTTTTTTTTTAACTGACAATTGCGTGGTCGTGCAACGCTGTACACAAGTAAAATGTGTGTCTCCCCCCCCCCCCCCCCCCCCCCCCTAACAAATAGAGCTTTCTTTTCATGGTATTTGATCACCTCTGCGTTTTTTTATTTTTTTTTGCTATAAGCAAAAAAAAGTCCCAATTTTGGAAAAAATAAATTAAATAATTTTTTTTACTTCTAAAAAACATATCCAAGATATGTAAAAAAAAAAATCAAATTTCTTTATAAATTTAGGCCTATATGTATGCTGCTACATGTTTTTGGTAGAAAAAAATAAATAAATAATCATTTTTTTATTTATTTTATTTGTTACTTGTAATGGCAGTGATCAGCAACTTCTTATAGTGGGACTGAGATATTGCGGCAGACAAATCGGACAATTTTGACACTTTTTAGAGGACCAGTGACACTAATGCAGTGATCAATGCTAAAACATATACATTTCACTATACTAAGTAATTATTATTATTTATTATCATACAGGGTTTATATAGCACCAACAGTTTGCGCAGCGCTTTACAACATGGGGGCAAACAGTACAGTTACAATACATTTCAGTACAGGAGGAATCAGAGGGCCCTGCTCGTTAGAGCTTAGTCTAGAAGGGAGGGTCAAGTGGAACAAAAGGTAACGGCTGTGGGGGATGATCAGATGGAGAAAATGAAATGACTAACACTGGCTGGGAAGGGGTTAACATCGGGGTGATCAAAGGGTTAACTGTGTACATAGCTAGTGTTTGTGCACTGTGGGGGAGGTGCTTGTACTAGAGGAAGGCATTGATCCATTTCCCTGATTTGCAGAGACACAGGCTCCATGCCTTCCCTACTGACAGAATGTCGCTCTGCCTATGTAAACAAGGTAGATCTCCGTTCTGCCTCTATGCTAAATGATCAGCAGACATCGAGTCTGCGGTACCCACAGTTCAGCTCCCGCTGTGTATAATCACAGCGCAAGCGGCCCTCCAACGACGTACATGCATGCCCCACACCCGAAAGTGCAGGATTACATACTAGGTACGTGATCCTTCACAGCAGAGCCGCCTTACCGCTGTGTATATAAGTTTATACGGTCGGAAAGCTGTTAATCATACATCTGACTCTGATCTTAGAAAATCTCTAACTTTGTGCAAGTTTACGAATTGATGCTGTTTTAAAGCCAAAGAGTAGTCACACCAAATATTGATTTAGAGTTTTATCTTGTTTGCTGGCTTTGTATTTTGTAAATTATTAAAAATAAACCATTAAAATGTATAATTTTTGAAAGTATTCTTTTACAGCATTTCTTCACACCTGCCTAAAACTATTTCACAGCAGTGGCGGTCCATATGGGGTGCAGCAGCGCTGCCCCCCTAATCCATACAATAAAGAAGACATTTCTGCACATCTATGAAAGTCCAATTGCCGTTTGGTGTCTTTGGATGTCGTCTCTGTGATTAATAAATGGCAATTGTACTTTCATCGATGTACAGACATTTTTTCTTTACTGCATATACCCACGGAGGCGGGCAGGGCTAGCATTTGATTGAAGTTCCTATCAGGCACAGTTAATTCACCTGGAGCGCCAAGTTATTTATTTCCCCTAATCCATGTGCCTGGCTACTAATCTACATGCGGGACGCATGGATTCCAATGGGTTTTTTTTTTCCGCTTTCAGCGCTGTCACACTTTGAATGACAATTGCACGGTCATGCTACACTGTAGAGCTTTCTTTTGGTGGTATTTGATCACCTCCTGCATTTTTTTTTTTTTTGCGTATTAAACAAAAGAAGAGTGACAAGTGTGAAAAAAACGATTTTTTTACTTTTTGCTATAATATCCAATTTTCTTTAAAAAAAAAAAATGTAAACACATTTTTTCCTTAGTCTAGGCCGATATGTATTCTTCTACGTATTTTTGTTAAAAAAAATTGCAATAAGCGTATACTGATTGATTTGCGCAAAAGTTATAGTGCCTACAAAATAGGGGATAGATTTATTGCATTTTTACAATTTTTTTTTTTTTTTTTTTTTTTTTTTTATCGTGACTGCGATATTGCGGCGGACATATCGGACACTTTTGACACATTTTTGGGACCATTTACATTTATACAGCGATCCGTGCTATGAAAAAGCATTAATTACTGTATAAATGTGACTGGCAGGGAAGGGGTTAACCACTAGGGGGCGCTGAAGGGGTTAATATGTTCCCTGGGAGGGATTCTAACTGTAGGGGGAGGGGATTGACAAGGGGAGGAGACCGATCAGTGTTTCGCTGTACTGAGAACACACCATCGGTCTCCTCTCCTCTGACAGGACCGTGGATCTGTGTGTTTACACACGCAGATCCACGGTCCTGCTGTGTTACCGGGGCAATCGCGGGTGCCCGGCGGACCCTGGTGGACCGAAAAGGCACAGGCGTCATATAACTCCCTCGGGGCACGAGAGCTGCGCCGCCTGGCTGTCAATTGACAGCCGGCGGTCAGCAACCAGTTAAAATGCAAATCAATTTATAACTTTTTTAAATCCGTTTTTCTGGATATTTTTGTTTTTCTGTCTCTCACTGGTAAAATAAACCTACCATTTAAAATTAGACTAATCATTTCTTTGTCACTGGGCAAATGTACAAAATCAGCAGAGATCAAATACCTTTTTTCGCCTCACTGCATAGTCACTTTAATACATGCCTCTATTTTCAGCTGAATTCTACCTTTAGGGTTTCATTCATAAAGACAGGCCTGTGTAGCTACTTTTGTTGAAAGAATATGTAATATCTCATTAGTGAAAACCCGTTTTTATTAGTAATGTGGAAATAAGTTTGTTTTGGAAAGTTTTATACTTGCAACTATTTACAGCTGATTCTCTTTGCCTACAGTGTATGTTATCATTTGTGTGTTTTGTCTGGCATCTGCAATGAGCTTGTTCAACTGCCTTTCTGCATTGATCCGGAATATCCCATATGGAAGATGCAGGTGTGTCTTTATCACAAATATTAAACATATTTTTAGGGTTGGACGTCATAAGATAACATTTGTCATTTTTTTGCTTTCCACAGAATTTCATGCTTCAGTAAAAGTGGTGAAGTGCGGCTCCTTTTCTTGGCTGCCTTTTGCATAGCTGTGTCTGTGACCTGGGCAGTGTTCCGGAATGAAGATAGGTACTGTATGTGATAATGGGGACAGAACAATACTTCACTTTCATGTGACACGCTTTTCCACTGTACTATAAATAAGTTGTTTGTAATCACTGTGCAGCTGCTGGTGTCTCACATTGAATTAAAATATGTACAGCTGACATGCATATGTTCACAGGATGTTCAGATTGAGAATTTATGTAGAAAGAGAAATGTCAAAAAATGAAAACAAAATGCACGGCAGATTTAAATATCCCGGATTCACCAGAGTGTGAGAATCTTACCTGTATGTGATGGCCGGTGACGTAGTCACTTGGACCTTACATCAATAATGTAGCCATGAACCCCCTCTATGACCTCCTATATACACTACTATGCAAAAGTTTTAGGCAAGTGTGAAAAAAATCCTGTATGCTTTAAGAAATAGGAGTGCTAATAGTTTTATTTTTATCAATTAACAAAATGGAAAGTGAATCAATAGAAGAGAAATTGAAATCAATGATTTTTGTGACCACTTTGCCTTCAAAACAGTATCAATTCTTCTATGTACACTTGCATACAATTTTTGAAGAAACTCTGCGGGTCGGTTTTTCCAAACATCTTTGAGAAATAACCACAGATCTTCTGTGGATGTAGGCTGCCTCAAATCCTTCTTTCTCTGAATGAAATCCCAGACAGATTCACAGCAAGGAAGCGATCCGTGAATTGCACATGGAATCCAAAACAGGTGCTCTGGCTCTTTATAGTGTCCTCAAACATCAGAATTCGGCATAAAGCAAAAGTAGTAGCCGGCAACTCCAACATCTGTGTGAATATCTTCATTTCTTGCACAGGAGTAGAAAAAATACTTACATGTTTTAGCGAGTAGCCTTGTTCACAGCTGTCTCGCGGACCTGATCGCCGCTGGTGTCCCGCGATCGGGTCACAGAGCTGAAGAACGGGGAGAGGTATGTGTAAACAAACCTCTCCCCGTGCTTCCTAGTGACACTGTCATTGATCGTCTGTTCCTTGTCAGGGAAAGACGATCAGTGACGTCACATGCCAAGCCACGCCCCCCTACAGTAAAAAAAACACACACAGGACACACTTAACCCCCTCCCCGCCCCCTAGTGGTTAACTCCTTCACTACCAGTGTCACTTGCACAGGAATCAGTGCATTTAAATAGCACTGATTGCTTTATAAATGACAATGGTCCCAAAAATGTGTCAAAAATGTCTGATGTGTCCGCCATAATGTCGCAGTCGCAATACAAATTGCTGATCACCGCCATTACTAGTAAAAAAATATCTTAATAAAAATGCTATAAAACTATGCCCAATTTTGTAAAAGCTATAACTTTTGCGCAAACCAATCAATAATCGCTAATTGCAATATTGCATTTTTTTCAAAATTGTCGCTCTATTTTTGTTTATAGCGCAAAAAAAACGCAGAGGTGATAAAATACCACCAAAAGAAAGCTCTATTTGTGGGGAAAAAAAAGGATGCCAATTTTGTTTGGGAGCCATGTCGCACGACTGCGCAATTGTCAGTTAAAGCAACGCAGTGCCGAATCGCAAAAAGGGGCCTGGTCCTTTGGCTGCAAATTGGTCCGGGGCTTAAGTGGTTAATAAGGATGTGCTCAGGCGTGTTCGCAGCCACCAGGAAGTCGGCACTGCTCTGCGCTAATCACAGGCAATGAGTCATTTTCCTAATCCGCGGCTGCACAGATCGGGAAATGTCTCACTGCTTGTGATCAGTACAGTGCTGACTTCCTGGCACGCTCTGCACGTGCGGCTGCGAACACGCCTGGGCTCATTCTTACTGCTGAACAGCAGACGGTCCATATGTGTGTAGGGACACTGGTGCCGACCAGTGTTTACTATTTTGTGTAGGCAGCAGATATTCTATGCTTTTATGTAAAGAAAGTGGCAACAGACAGCAGGGACATGTACACTGTACTGTTGAACAGTGAATAGTGCATATGAAAAGAGAGTGGTGACAGCAGTGACATTGTACTATGTACTTTTGTGTAGTTTGTAGGGTACATTGTTATAGAGAGGGTTGACAGACTGCAGTGACAAAGGCATTGTGCTGCTGAACAGTACGCACTGCACAATCTGAACCCCTGAAATCTTTTTAAATACGGAGCATGGTACATTCAATGCACACTTGTTTTAAAAGGAAAGCATGCTTCTGGCTGTTGAAGAGGCAGAGGGGAGCACTGAAGGAATTTTTTTTTTTTTTTCTGGGGCAGTAAGGCCTCATTCACATAGCTGCTGCTGCTGCTGCTCATATACCATGAATTGACTGTTTGTCCTAATCTGACAGGCCGTGTGAGTGAGCAGCCCCAAATGCGCACACCTGTTAAATTAGGACAGGCGGCTGTGTCCTCATAGACTTGCCTACAGCCAATACGGGTCCCGTGCACCCATGTAAACCTAAGCCTAATGAAAAGGAATCCATCAAAATTATTATTTTACTTCATCTTCTGGAATTGGGGTTTGTCAGGAAGGGCCGGTAGCTGTACTAACATTCCTTAAGCACAGCGGTTAATGTTTAGATTAGACAAGCATGTGTTGGCACCTTTTTACATATGATTATCAAACTAATGGTCAGCACAAATCTGCATGAGTAACTTATACAATGTAACTCCAGGAAAAAAAATATTATTTATTTTTTTGTGAATGGTCCAGAGAAGTTTATGCAATTATTTGGCAGACAGTCTGTAAGGTTGCTGAAGATGCTAAATATGTTTCATTTTTATTATGCCAGAAAGTGACTGTAAGCTGGGAGCTTCCACAGCTTAGACTGACAGTTCAGTTGTCCTGTCAAAATACCGCTACCCATCAGAAAATGTAACGGAAATGACGTTCCAAGCAAAATAACACTTACTGCGCATACACCATGCGTTCTAACATGGCTGCTTATGCGGTCCAATAGGTTTCATAGTCTGAGAGAAAACGAAGGCAGCAGCGGACATCTTGTTACACCCAGCCAGGTCTTCAATTTCACATTTATTTTAGCAGTAAACTCACCTTTTATATACTCAAATACAGTATTTTTCAATCTGTGACACTGTTTTCATGTTGCATTTGAAAGCAGTGACAAGTCTGCAGGCAGAAGGTGGTGACAGCCATCTTGGTACACCCCACACTGCTCAGCGCCAAACTGATTATTTAGTGAAATGTACTATTTCCTTTGGTCGAGGTGAAATAGGCTATTTCAGTATATAAGGTGAGTTAACTGCTAAAATGAGTGTGAAATTTAAGACTTGCCTGTGTGTAACGAAATGTCCGCTGCCGCCTTTGTGTTCTGTCAGATTAGGAAACCTATTGAATTGCATAGCGGCCATGTTGGAACGCCTAGAGCATGTGCAATAAGCATTTTTGTTCGCAGCGTCACATTTTCAGATGGGTAGCGGTATTCTGATAGAACACCAGCTGGAGTACACTGAGGGATAGTATCACTTGCTCTCCCCTTCCCCTCTCTTGTATTCTCTTCACTTGATACAAGGCTTTCTGACAGGGGATTGGGGCCGTAGGGGAGTATGAGACAGTAAATATAAACCTTTTATGGCACCTGGTGTGCAGCAAACTTGTTACTTTTCCTAGAATGTGCAAAGTTTAGGTTTGCTTTCGGTGACACCAATTTGGATCTTAAAACTGATAACGTGTTAATTTCTGTTTCAGATGGATATGGATATTGCAAGATATTCTGGGAGTTGCATTCTGCCTTAATTTTATAAAAACTCTGCGAATGCCAAATTTCAAGGTAAGGGTTTTTGCTTTTTTGGATAGTAGTCACCAAAATCTATTTAAATCAGTCTGCATCACTATGCTCCCTAAACAGAAAGTTGTTCGCCTTTCTGTGGTAAGGCAAGAACAGTGACTCAATTGCATTTCCTGCTAATTTCACGTGGTAAACAATGAAAAAAAAAAAAAGCTCATAATTCAATAAACAGTGGAGATGTGTCTCTCTCTCTCTCTCTCTCTCTCTCTCTCTCTCTCTCTCTCTCTCTCTCTCTCTCTCTCTCTCTCTCTCTCTCTCTCTCTCTCTCTCTCTCTCTCTCTCTCTCTCTCTCTCTCTCTCTCTCTCTCTCCCTCAAGTCCAATCGTTGTCAAATGTTTGTAGAATTCGCCTCCGTAACATCTCTAAAATTCGCCCCTTTTAAACAAATGAAACCACCAAGCTCCTCATTCACTCCCTTGTTATCTCTCACCTTTACTATTGTAACTCCCTTGTCATTGGCTATCCCCTCTTCAGTCTATTATGAATGCTGCTGCCAGACTTATACACCTTACCAACCGCTCAGTGTCTGCCAACCCTCTCCTCCAATCCCTACACTGGCTCCCAATCACCCAGCAAATTAAATTCAAAATACTAACCACAACATACAAAGCCATTCACAACTCTGCCCGGAGCTACATCACCTATTATATATATATATATTATTCCTTTAGCCATGCAAAATTAGTTCTGTGTGAATTGGGCAAAATTTTTTTTTTATGTTAGGCTGTTTTCTCGTCTCTTCTTAGGCTCCATTCACATCAATGCGTGCTTTCATGCTTTTTGCAGAAACGCAGGACATTTTTATTTTTAACATGGGTTCTTATGGAACACGTTCACATCAATGCATTTTTGTGCCTTGGCGTTTTTGGAAAGGGTCAGAGACTTTTTTTTTTTAAGTAGCGAAAGGGATTAAAAGGGATTTTTAAGTACCGAAGTTTGGCACCATTCCACGAGCGTGTTCAATTTTGAAATTGACATGTTGGGTATCTATTTACTCTGCGTAACTTCATCTTTCACATACGTGCGAGATAAAAAGTTGCTACAACCACCATTGTATTTCCTAGGGTCGCTACTAAAAAAAACATATATACTATTTGGGGTTCTATGTAATTTTTTTGCATGTAGGAGAGGATTGGCCTGGGTGGCAAGTGGTTAATGGGCCCAACAACAAATCTGTCCAAAAAAGTATCAAAAACGCAAATCGTAGCAAAATCACGGTAAAAAAATGCAAAAAGCACTGCAGAAATGCTCAAAGGCAAACTGCATACATGTGAATGGAGCCTTAAAGTTTAAGTTCACCTTTACAAAAAAATCTGTAAGGTGAACTTACACTGGATCATGTCTGCAGTCTCTCTGACCATCTGCTCTATCATGTCTGCTAGAGGTAAACCAAATGAAAATTTTGCTAATACTATTAGCAATGTGTTTAAGAGATTGCAGACATGATACAAGAGATGGTTAGAGACTGCAGACTGAATTTTTCTTGAGCCTTTCTTGCACTAAAGGGGCCAATAATGGCCAACAATAAATTAATATTAATTTAAATTGATGATATTAATCAAAAAATCTAACAAACATGATACAATTTTATATATAAAAATATAAATCTTCTTTTTTTTTTAAAAAACTGTAGTTTTTTTCCGTTTTCGGCGAAGTGCATCCTGCATTTTTGGTTTCGGCACTAAAATTTCCATTCGGTGCACCTCTACTTTGGACCATATTAGTCTTTCATTGATCGATACGCCACGATTTTATGGGTGTTGCACCACTCTCTCCTCTTCTGAGCATTAATATCCGTCACTAGTGGTTTGGCAATTGCAGCTCGCTCGTAAATGTTTTGCTTATGACGTTCCCTCAGCACAGGTTTTGTGGACTGGTTTTGGAAGATGGATTTTGAACAGTCACTTTTGCAGCAGTTGTTTTCTTGTTCCGGGTCACAATCCTGCGCAATATCCTTTTTGTCTCTTTCAGTCAGTTGAACATGTGGTCCGCGTTTATGCTTATCAAACAATGTTTTCCCGGAAACTGTATATGCTGTCATAACCTTTGATACTGTACCTCGCGACACCGCAAATAAATTGGCAACTTCAGTCGGAGGCACCAACTATTTGCCCTCTTTGAAACTCAGTAAGCTCTGACATGACTTTGTATTATTAGCAGCGCACGCACTGAATGACGAAAGTGAGGCTTCCCACCTGTTAGCTTGGTGTCTCATCACACAGCAGAAGCAAAAGAATGTTACACCACTTCCGCTTTCAACACGAAACATGTCATCACTTTCACACCTGCAACTCATGTAGTTTCCACATTTTTGTCCAACCCCTGTATATGTATAGATTTTATTTGAGCAACATGCAGTATCTTACAAAAGTGAGTACACCCCTCGCATTTTTTTAAATAGTTTATTATAGCTTTTCATGTGACAACACTGAAGAAATTACACTTTTCTACAATATGAAGTAGTGAGTGTACAGCTTGTATAACAGTGTAAATTTGCTGTCCCCTCGAAATAACAACACACCATTAATGTCTCCGCTGGCAACAAAAGTGAAAATGTCCAAATTGGGCCCAATTAGCCATTTTCCCTCCCCGTTGTCATGTGACTTGTTGGTGTTACAAGGTCTCAGATGTGAATAGGGAGGAGGTGTGTTAAATTTGGTGTTACCGCTCTCACTCACTCTCATACTGGTCACTGGAAGTTCAACATGGCACCTCATGGTAAAGAACTCTCTTAGGATCTCACAAAAAATAAATAAAGATGACCTAGGCTATAAGAAGATTGCCAAGACCCTAAAACTGAACTGCAGCGTGTGGCTAAGACCATACAGCAGTTTAACAGGACAGGTTCCACTCAGAACAGGCCTCGCCATGGTGGACCAAAGAAGTTGAATGCACGTGCTCATCGTCATATCCAGAGGTTGTCTTTGGGAAAAAGACGTATGAGTGCTGCCAGCATTGCTGCAGAGGTTGAAGGGGTGGGGGGTCAGCCTGTCGGTGCTCAGACCATACGCCACACACTACAAATTGGTCTGCATGGCTGTCGTCCCAGAAGGAGGCCTCTTCTAAAGATGATACACAAGAAAGCCCACAAACAGTTTGAAGACAAGCAGACTAAGGACATGGATTACTGTAACCATGTCCTGTGGTCTGATGAGACCAAGATAAACTTATTTGGTTCAGATGGTGTCAAGCGTGTGTGGGGGAAACCAGGTGAGGAGTACAAAGACAAGTGTGTCTTGCCTACAGTCAGGCATGGTGGTGGGAGACTGGGCCACAGGGCAGTATTTCAACATAACGACCCCAAACACACCTCTAAGATGACCACTGCCTTGCTAAAGAAGCTGAGGGTAATGGTGATGGACTGGCCAAGCATGTCTCCAGACCTAAACCTTATTGAGCATCTGTGGGGCATCCTCAAATGGAAGGTGGAGGAGCGCAAGGTCTATAACATTCGCCAGCTCTCTGATGTCATCATGGAGGAGTGGAAGAGGACTCCAGTGGCAACCTGTGAAGCTCTGGTGAACTCCATGCCTAAGAGGGTTTAGGCAGTGCTGGAAAATAATGATGGCCACAAAAAACATTGACACTTTGGGCCGAATTTGGACATTTTCACTTAGGGGTGTACTCACTTTTGTTGCAAGCGGTTTAGACATTAATGGCTGTGTGTTGATTTATTTTGAGTGGACAGCAAATTTACACTGTTATACAAGCTGTACACTCATTACTTTACATTGTAGCAAAGTGTCATTTCTTCAGTGTTGTCACATGAAAAGATATAATAAATAGTTTACAAAAATGTGAGGGGTGTACTCACTTTTGTGAAATACTGTAGATTTACTTCTTTTTTTAATTTTAGTGACCCTTTATGACTGCTACCTAATTTTTAAGGCTTTGTGATTACTGAATTACAATGTATTCTCTACTTCTGTTTTTCAGGCCTGTGTGATCCTTCTAGGACTCCTTCTTTTATATGATGTGTTTTTTGTGTTTATAACCCCATTCATCACAAAGGTATGAGAACACATTGTGAGAATGTATACTATGCAAACTATTTTAGATAAACTTTTAACACATTGACAAACCTAGTCTGTTCATTAATGTTCTCAGGCATGCCTGTGCTGAGAACATTATTCTACTTCTATTCTACATCAAGGAGCATAGACTGTGCCAGGTACAGCAACTAGTGATCGGGAAACAATCAGCAGGTTTTTCGATCATGTGTTCACCATAAGCCAAACATTAGGTTTGATTACAAACAAATCTGCAAGCTTTGGCTGTCCTTGACCTTCCTAAAAAGAGGCACAGTGACAACTGGATATGTGAACTACAGTAAGGGCTAGTTTACACTTCAATACAAGGCCTCAGACAGGCTTTGTTAAAGCTCTCTGAATGCCAGTCAAAGCCCCTGTCACTAAATAAAATGGTTAGCTCATAGTCCTGTTCACACCTTGCTTTTGATTTGCTTCGGCTTTACTTCAAAAATTATAGCCCATGTCCCTTTTAGTGGCACTTCAAAGCCTTCAAAGAAGTATATGGCAAGGCTCGCTTGAAGCACCTGCAGCTTTTGAGAGGCTTTAATTCAGCTTTTAGCTTAAGTTTGTTTTTGAGAAATTGCAGGTATGGGGCACACAAATACACACACAAACACACACAAACAAACAAACAAACAAACAAACAAAAACACACACACACACACACACACTGCATCTGCCAAGGTTCAAAAGCATCACCAAAGTTTCATCAAAGCACCACTAAAGCAACAAAAAAAACCTCTTAAAAGCATGTTGAAGTGGTAGGCGATTTGATGTGTGTTGAAGCCGAAGCAAGTGTTAATGAGCCCATAGGGCTTCTATGGTGCTTCAATGAAGCTTTGGTGACGCTCTTTTGAAGCTTTGTTGAAGCTTGGCAGATGCCCTGTGTGTGTGTGTGTGTGTGTGTGTGTGTGTATATATGTCATACCTGAAATTTCTCCAAAACAAAGCAAAGCTAAAGCTGTATTAAAGCCTCTCAAAAGCTGCAGGTGCTTCAAGTGACCTTTGGCATAGACTTCTATGGAGACTTTGAAGACGCTTTGAAGCATCGCTAATGCGACATGGGGTATAATTTATGAAGAAAAGCAAAAGCAAGGTATAAACAAGAGTGTAAGCTAACCATTTTATTTAGTGACGGGGACTTTGGCATTTAGAGAGCTTTAACAAAGCCTGTCTAAAGACTTGTTTTGAAGAGTGTAAACTAGCCCTAAAAAATAAAGTAAATAACATTTAGCGAAACAGTGTTGTGAAACATTTAAAAAAATGTAGGGCTCATTTACACTTGCTTTGGCTTCAACACATATTAAAGCGCCTACTGCTTCAACATGCTTTTATGATGTGTTTTTGATGCTTTGGTGGTGGTTCGATGAAGCTTTGGTGATGCTTCTGTGATGGTCTTTTGAAGGTTCATTGATGCCCTTTTTGTGTGTGTGTGTGGATATCTCATTCGTGCAATTTCTCCAAAACAAAGCAAAGCTAAAGCTGAATTAAAGCCTCTATAAAAGCTGCAGGTGCTTCAAGCGAGCTTCAAGGGAGCTTTACCATAGACCTCTATGGAGGCTTTGAAGACACTTTGAAGCACCAATGAAGCTACATGGGGTATAATTTTTGAAGCTAAGCCTAACGAAAAGCCAAAGCAAGGTGTAAACAGGACTGTAAGCTAACCATTTTGTTTAGTGACTGTCTTTGACTGGCGTTCAGAGAGCTTTTAACAAAGCCTACCTGAAGCCTTGTTTTGAAGCGTAAACTTGGCCTTATAGTATAACTGTGTAGTAGATAAAAGCTCCTTTTTATGCCCTTTAAAATCTATGTACAAATGGTTAAAGCCTAAGACCCCTTTCACACTGGGGTGTTTTTCAGGCGTTTTCCGGGCGCTTTAGCGTTAAAAAAAAAAGTGCCTGTAAAGCACTTTAAAGAAGCCTCATCTGCAATCCCAATGTGAAAGCCCAAGTGCTTTAAGAGCCCTTTCACACTGCCAGCGCCCGAAAAACGCTCGTAAAGCGCCGCTTAACCACTTTCAGACAGGACCATTTTGCTGGCTTAGGACCAGACCCCTTTTTGCCATTCAGCACTGCATCGCTATAACTGACAATTGCGCGGTCGTGCGACGTGGCTCCCAGACAAAATTGACGTCCTTTTTTCCCCACAAATAGAGCTTTCTTTTGGTGGTATTTGATCGCCCCTGCGGTTTTTATTTTTTGCGCTATAAACAAAAAAAGAGCGACAATTTTGAAAAAAACGCATTATTTTTTACTTTTTGCTATGATAAATATCCTCCCCTCAGTTTAAGCAGATACGTATTCTTCTACATATTTTTGGTAAAAAAAATCGCAATAAGCGATTATTGATTGGTTTGCACAAAAGTTATAGCGTTTAAAAAATAGGGGATAGTTTTTTTTTTTTTACTAGTAATGGTGGCAATCAGCGATTTTTATTGTGACTGCGACATTATGGCGGACACATCGGACATTTTTGACATTTTTGACATTTTTGGGACCATTGTCATTTATACAGCAATCAGTGCTATTTAAATGCACTGATTCCTGTGTAAATGACACTGGCAGTGAAGGGGTTAACCAAGGGGTGGCAGTGTAGGGGTTAAGTGTTCCTAGGGGCGTGTTACTAACTGTGGGGGGCATGGCTGTGTTTAAGTGAACGCTGATCTCTGCTCCAATCACAGGGAGCAGAGATCAGTGTCGCTAGTTGCTAGGCAGAACGGGGAGATGCTGTTTACTTCTGCATCTCCCCGTTCAGCCTTCCCGTGAGATGATCGCGGGTATCCCCACGGCGATCAAGTCCGCGGGACCCATGACTGGACTCACGGGGGGGCCCCGACCGGCGCCCATGCACCGCCGGCGGCAAGCGATGGCACGGCGGCAATCTTAAAGGGATGTACCTGTACGCCCTTTAGCCTGTCTGTGCCATTCTGCTGACGTAAATCGGTGTGCGCCGGTCGGGAAGTTAAACTAGCATCACTTTACCAGCGCTAGTGGGGCGCTTTTAACCCCCACTAGTGGCCATATAAAGGGTTTAAAGCGCCCACAAAGCGATGCTGCCAAAATCTCAATGGGAAGGGGCGCTTTAGGAGCGGTGTATTCACCGCTCCAAAAGCGTTGCAAAGAAGCTGCTTGCAGGACTTTTTTTGATGCCCTGCCAGCGCAGCGCCTCAGTGTAAAAGCACTCGGGCTTTCACATTGGGATTGCAGTTGAGGCTTCTTTCAGGCTCTTTACAGGCGCTTATTTTAACGCTAAAGCGCCTGAAAAAACGCCACAGTGTGAAATGGGTCTCAGTGTGAAAGCACTCGGGCTTTCACATTGGGATTGCAGATGAGGCTTCTTTCAGACGTTTTAAATGCACTTCTTTTTAACGCTAAAGCGCCTGAAAAACGCCCCAGTGTGAAAGGGTCTAACTCCTGGCAAATTTTTTTTTTGAAGTTCAGCTTTTAGGCAGACAAACTATTTATTGCCTTTTTAGATGTTGCTGAGTAGAAGACCGTATGGCAGATAGTAAGCACTTCTGGACAGTCTCTCACTGTGTCTCTGTTACCACACAGGCTGTGGACTCACTGAGCCATCTCTTTTTAAGAGTTCACTAAGTCCCCCTTCACACTGAGGTGTTTTTCAGGCGATATAGTGCCTGTATAGCGCCTGAAAAAATTCACCGCTCCTACCCATTGAAATCAATGGGGCAGCGCGGCTATACCGCCGGCAAAGCGCCGCTGCTAGCGGCCGATTAGCGCCGCTAAAACTACGGTAAAGCAGCCATAAATATAGTGCTGCTTTACCGCCAACGGCGCTCCCGCCCCAGTGTGAAAGGGGCCTTACACTTGCTTCAGTTTCAACACACATTAACCGCTTCCCGACCGCCCACTGCATATATACGTCAGCAGAATGGCACGGGCAGGCAAAAGCACGTACCTGTACGTGGTCGTGCATTTGCCTGCCTGTGGGTCGCGCGCGCGCCGCCAGCGGTGCGCTCGCGACCCCGGCCGCGGGACCAGCGGACCCGATCGCCGCTGGAGTCCCGCGATCGGGTTACGGAGCTGAAGAACGGGGAGAGGTATGTGTAAACAAACCTCTCCCCGCGCTTCCTACTCTGCCTGTCATTGATTGGCTGTTCCCTGTCATCGGGAAAGCCGATCAATGACGTCAGACGACAGCCCCGCCCCCTAATGTAAAAAAAAAACACACACGTCACAGCCCACTCCCCTCCCCCTAGTGGTTAACCTCTTCACTACAACTGTCAGGAAACAATGCATTTAAATAGCATTGATTGCTGTATAAATGACAATGGTCCCAAAAATGTGTCAAAAATGTCCGATGTGTCCACCATAATGTCGCAGTCACAATAAAAATCGCTGATCGCCGCCATTACTAGTAAAAAAAAAAAAAATATTAATAAAAATGCTATAAAACTATCCCCTATTTTGTAAACGCTATAACTTTTGCGCAAACCAATCAATAATCGCTAATTGCGATTTTTTTTTTTTTTTTTACCAAAAATATGTAGAAGAATACGTATCGGCCTAAACTGAGGAAAAAAAAATGTTTTTTTTTATAGATTTTTTGGGGATATTTATTATAGCAAAAAGAAAAAATATTGCATTTTTTTCAAAATTGTCGCTCTATTTTTGTTTATAGCGCAAAAAATAAAAACCGCAGGGGCGATCAAATACCACCAAAAGAAAGCTCTATTTGTGGGAAAAAAAGGACGTTAATTTTGTTTTGGAGCCACGTCGCACGACCGCGCAATTGTCAGTTAAAGCGACGCAGTGCCGAATCGCAAAAAGGGGCCTGGTCCTTTGGCTGCCAATTGGTCCGGGGCTGAAGTGGTTAATGACTAGTTTACACATGCTTCAAAACAAGGCTTCAGACAGGCTTCGGTAAAGCTCTCTGCATGCCAGTCAAAGCCCCTGTCACTAAATAAAATGGTTAGCTTACAGTCCTGTTTACACCTGCTTTTGCTTTGCATTGGCTTTGCTTCAAAAATGATACCCCATGTAGCTTCAGTGGAGCTTCAAAGTGTCTTCAAAGCCTCCAAAGAAGTCTATGGCAAAGCTCGCTTGAAGCCCCATAGAAGCACCAAGCAAAAGCAGGTGTATACGGGACTGTGTAAGCTAACCATTTTATTTAGTGACAGGGGCTTTGGCATTCAGAGAGCTTTAACAAAGCCTGTCCGAAGCCTTGTTTTGAAGCAAGTGTAAACTAGCCCTAACATGCAATGTAGGAGGCAAAATTCAACAATTTTAACCCTTTTTTAGGGCAGACAGTGTTCAAATCTAGTAAACTGATGAGAGCTGAGAGTACAGATAGGGTTAATCATGTTGGACATTACTCCACAGCCTCCTCTTAAACATTTTAAAGGAGCAATTTTAAAAGTTGTTTTTTTTTTTTTTTTTTTTTTAGAGGCTGTTTCTAATTGCCAAAAGGGGTGCACACCCTTTGTTAGGAACGATCTGCTCCCTGTTTTGTGCTGTTTGACAGACACATCACAGATGAGTTTGTCTGGAAATGCATGCTCCAATCTCTCTGCCTGCCTCCCCATTCATCTGAGCGTGGCTAAGAGGAGGAAGGTTCTTAACTCTACAAGCTTGGCTTGTGCATTGTCAGAGAGAGGGATGTGAGCTGTCTGCTGTCGGGTCCAGCCTGGCAGGGATCTGTGGCAGTTTTCAATATTGAAAACTGATGCAATCTCTTTGTTAATTTAGGTTTGGACCCTGTCCAACTTCTTTTTCATTCTGAAATAGAAACTGGTGTGGGTGGCACAGAGAGACACTAAACAAACACCAGTTTACTGTGCCTTTAATTCCACCCAATATGTTTGACATCAGAACAGACACTAATATACTGGTGACCATCTTCCAGTTGTCTTTTTACCAGTTGGAGTATTTGCCACCACCACTACATTACACAAGCTCTTTTTTTTATCGTCTTAAAAATTTTATTGAAACAAATCTTCCATGTTTCATTCTGCTAATAAGAAAATATTCAATATATATCAGCCTCTCGAGAGAGTGCAGGAAAATGACGTGTATTTGGCACTAGTTATTGTACAGTGGCATTGTCAAAATGCTTTAAAGTGTGCATTTATAATCGAGGATTAGGTGATGCGAGTTAGTTTTCAATTGTTTTTATTAAGAAATTTTTCACCTATACAAAAAAACATTCCACATTATTTCATATATATATATATATATATATATAACAAATAAATATATATAATAAATAAATATATATAACAAATAAATATATATAACAAATAAATATATATAACAAATAAATATATATAATAAATATATATAACAAATAAATATATATAACAAATAAATATATATAATAAATAAATAAATATATATAACAAATAAATATATATAACAAATAAATATATATAACAAATAAATATATATAACAAATAAATATATATAACGAATAAATATATATAACAAATAAATATATATAACGAATAAATATATATAACAAATAAATATATATAACAAATAAATAAAAAACACAAAAAAGACCACGATCAACAAAACACATGAATCAATCTCAGTATGCTTTTCAAAAAAAAAAAAGATAAGAAGTAGTCCAATACCTATACCTAGTATATTTCAATACCTCGACTCGCTTTATTTTAATAATATTTTATATATATTTTTCCCTTTTTTCTTTTCCCCCTTTCCTTCCTTCCCTCTCCTCTCCCCCCCCCCCCCCCTTCCCTTCCACAGTTAATTGTCCCCCTGAGATAATCCCTTAATCCCCTATTGGGATTGTGAAAATCATTATAGTGAGTCTTGCACCTTATTGATGTGGTATAGTGAATTCCCCTACCGGGAAAGAGAAGATAGGGAAAAAAAAAAGGGGGGGGGGGGGGTGTTTCCCTTTATACGCCAAAAAGGGGCTAACATGAGAAGTAAAATACTAAGGTTGGGATGCATAACCTACCTGCTCATTATTTTTCATCCTGCCATTGCTGCAATGCAACAAACGGCTCCACTCCATTTTGCCAGAAATGTGCTGATCTGGGAGTCCCTTCTTGTCATACTGGTGAGAAACTCCCAGAAATACCCACTGCAGTCTGCTTGCTGCCTTTCAGATATAGAAAGTTTGATGTAAAAATAAAAGTACATAGGCTCTGTCAGCTATCTTTCAAATTCAAACCTAATTTGGAAATTCAAATATGATTTGGGGATTAAGGAAGCAGAGAGGAAGCTGGTGTATATGGCACACCCTCCAAAGATGTACATTCCCACTGATGCTCTGAGGATCTCTTTGGAACCTGGCTGTAGTGGATAACAGATGACTCGGATTAGAATAAGGCTCCGTTCACACCTGAGCATATTGTTTTCAGGCAGATTTTTACTTTCGATTTTGTACAGGTCAAAACCTCACCAATGTAAAAGAATGAAAAACGCCTGTAATCTGCCAAAAAAAAGCTACTGTACTTTTTTGAGCAACGGGTGTTTTGCTTTAGGTGACAGAACGCTCAGATGTGAACAGAGGCCATTGAAATGAATGGGATTTGTCCTGTTGGGCATTTTTAGAGATGAGGCTTAGAGCAGAAAAACACCCAAAAAGAACAGAGCCTAAATTTTGTGATTTTCAGTGTTTGCTGGATATCATTAGATGTTCTCTTGATTGCTTTGACTTGTTGATTTAAATAATGGTATTATTATAAAACGCTTTATTTTTTTTTTTTTTGATGTTGTGAAATTCAGAATGGTGAGAGCATCATGGTTGAAGTTGCAGCTGGTCCCTCTGAAAAATCTGAAAAGGTAAATAGTTAAATATCATTTATTTTATATACGTACTGTTTTGAATTGTAGCTATTTGTTTTTTACTATTAGTAATGTTTTACACTGAGAATGTTTGCCCAGTAGGTTATGTACTATGTGCAGTCAGTCTGTTTCCTAAAAATCTGTTATTGCTTATACTTGGGGGGGGGGGGGGGGGTAGTGCCACCCATATAATCAAACACTAATGAATCAAAAAGTTCAGTGCAATATCAAAAACTAAATATCTACTTCAGACGAATGAACAAATTAATAGATCAACAAATACATAAATTGATCAATGGATAAAATAAAAAAAAACCATAAGCTCCTCCAGTGCAATAGTGACGTTTATCAGCCACCAAATCTTAAAATCGCTCTCATCTTCTATGTGCCAAAAGAAGACACCAGCTACCACCACCTTGTGAAATGCAAACTCGCCAAATCTATATGCTGCGGGTAACTACAGTATCAATAGCATGTGTGACTGTGAGGATCCAAACACCAGCCACCACCTTCTTGTGAAATGCAAACTTACCGCATATATATGCTGAAATTTACACGCAGCATCAATGGCAAGAAGGACCTATCCAGGATGTGTAGATGAGCTTCACATCTCTTCTATTCACTGGCACCAAAATCTGGTAACAACTCTGGCAAATAAAACTTACCCGGAGCCAAATATAGACAGTAGTGCAGTATTGTGTTTAAAATCTCTGGATACAATAGTATGCAAACCTTAAAAACAATATAACTCTCATAGATGGCTGCTGCTGACCTGGGATCATGCAGCGGCTTGACGTCAGCAACTTGTCTCCGGGCGCGAGGGTACCAATGAATAGAGACGACATAAGGCACATCTTGGAAGGATCCTTATTGCCACATATGCTATTGATTTTGTAGTTACTTGTAGCTTATGTATGGGGTGAGTTTGCATTTCACAAGAAGGTGGTAGCTGATGTCTTCTTTTGGCCAATGGAAGATTAGAGCGATTTAAAGAATTTGGTGGATGATAAACTTCACTATTGCACTGGAAAAGCTTATGGGACTACTTGATTTTATCTCCTGATCGATTTATGCATTTGTTGCTCTATTTCTTTATTTGTTCATCCATCTATAGTGGATATTTTGTTTTTGATATTGCACTGAACTTTTAGTGTTTGATTATAGGTGGCACTACACTTTTTATTTTGTATATCAAACCTTAGTGTTGGCAGCCATATATCCTATAGATTTACACTGCGCAGATATATGTTTGTAATATTTATAAATGTACCTGCTATGAACCACCAGTTCAATTATTCCTTTCAAAGGTATAGGCTTAAACAGACTCTGTAGGTGTTTGGTGATTTGTGTGTTTTTAAATGTACAGTGGCTATAAAAAGTCTACACACCCCTGTTAAAATGTCAGGTTTCTGTGATGTAAAAACTTCAGAACTTTTTCCACCTTTTTTACTGTGACCTATAAACTGTACAACTCAGTTGAACAACAAACTGAAATCTTTTAGGTGGAGGGAAGTAAAAATCAAAAACTAAAATAATACGATTGCATAAGTGTGCACAACCCTTAAACTAATACTTTGTTGAAGCACCTTTTGATTTTATTACAGCACTCAGTCTTTTTGGGTATGAGTCTATCAGCATGGCACATCTTGACTTGGCAATATTTGCCCACTCTTCTTTGCAAAAACACTCCAAATCTGTCAGATTTCGAGGGCATCTCCTGTGCACAGCCCTCTTCAGATCACCCCAGAGATTTTCAATAGGATTCAGGTCTGGGCTCTGGCTGGGCCATTCCAAAACTTTTATCTTCTTCTGAAACCATTCCTTTGTTGATTTGGATGTATGCTTTGGGTCGTTGTCATTATGAAAGATGAAGTTCCTCTTCATGTTCAGCTTTCTAGCAGAAGCCTTAAGGTTTTGTGCCAATATTGACTGTTATTTGGAACTGTTCATAATTCCCTCTACCTTGAGTAAGGCCCCTGTCCCAGCTGAAGAAAAACAGCCCCAAAGCATGATGCTGCTACCACCATGCTTCACGGTGGGTATGGTGCTCTTTTGGTGATGTGCAGTGTTGTTTTTACGTCAAACATATCTTTTGGAATTATGGCCAAAAAGTTCAACCTTGGTGTCCTCAGACCATAACACATTTTTCTCACATGCTTTTGGGAGACTTCAGATGTGTTTTTACAAAATTTAACCAGGCTTGGATGTTTTTCCTGGTAAGAAAATACTTTAGTCTTGCCACTGTACTCCATAGCCCAGACATACGAAGAATACGGGAGATTGTTGTCACATGTACCACACAGCCAGTACTTGCCAGATATTCCTGCAGTTTCTTTAATGTTGCTATAGGCCTCTTGGCAGCCTCCCTGACCATTTTTCTTCTCCTCTCTTCATCAATTTTGGAGGGACGTACAGTTCTTGGTAATGTCACTGTTGTGCCAGATTTTCTCCACTTGATGACTGTCTTCACTTTGTTCCATGATATATGTAATGCCTTGGAAATTCTTTTGTACCCTTCGCCTGACTGATACCTTTTAACAATGAGATCCCTCTGATGCTTTGGAAGCTCTGTGTGGACCATGGCTTTTGCTGTTGGAGACGACTAAGAAATTGTCAGGAAAGACCTACTAGAACAGCTGAATTTCATTTGGGGTTTATCAGATCCACGTTAAACATGGCAGGTGTGTACTGACTCCTATTTAACATAAGTTTGAATGTGATTGCTACATTCTGAACACAGCTACATCCTCTGTTATAAGAGGATGTGCACTCTTATGCAACCACATCATTTTATTTTTTTAGTTTTTGTCCCCCCCCCTTAAAATATTTCAGTTTTGTTTTTCAATTGAGTACAGTTTATAGGTCATATTAAAGGTGGAAAAAGTTCTGAAATTTATTTATGTCTCATTTTTTTTACATCACAGAAACCTGACATTTTACCAGTGTGTAGACTTTTTATAACCACTATGTGTGTGTGTGTGTGTGTGTGTGTGTATGTATATGTAATTACACACACGTGCATCTCACTAAATTTGAATATCATCAAAAAGTTAATTTATTTCAGTAATTCAATAAAAAAAAAATAAACTCCTATATAATATAGATTCATTACACACAGAGTGAAATATTTCAGGCATTTCTTTCTTTTTTAATTTTGATGATTATGGCTTACAGTTAGTGAAAACCCAAAATGTTATTTCTTTATCGTACATCATGGGACACAGAGCCTTAAGTAATTACTTAATGGGTTATAGCCTACCGTCAGGTGTTGACACTGGTAAACCCTAATTAAGAAAGTTTACTCCCCTATATATAACCCCTCCTCCTTCCAGGAGCACATGAGTTTTTTCGCCAGTGTCTAAGGTGTTGGTCACGAGTAGGGATGGGCCCGGTGCTCGATGCGAACCCATGTTCGCATCGAGCACCGGGTGTTCGCTCGCTCGGCGAGCCCAGAACTATTTTGGCCGCGCGCATCACGTTCGGGTGCTGCGAGCGGCCCCGCAATGCATTGCGGCCGGCGCGGCCGGCGCAGTGCATTGCTGGCTGATGATTGGCCAAGCATGCACTGTGACCCCGCATGCTTGGCCAATCACAGCGCCGGAAACTCGAAGAGCCATAATTGGCTACAGGCAGGACGCCTGTAGCCAATTACAGCTCAGGGGCTTTAGTACACGCCCCCTCTTATAAAAGGCCGCCACGCTGTCGGCGCCGGTCACATGCTGTTCCGGCGTAGATAGAGCAGGATCGTTCTGTGTCACTCTGCTAGATTTAGTTAGAGAGATTTACTTAGAGAGATTGAGTTAGATAGATTCATTTAGAAAGATTGATTTAGAAAGAGGGGCTTGTAGTGTGTTCGTGGCAGGCAGGCACTGGCAGGCAGTGGCAGCAAACAGAGCTCCTATATTTTGTTCCCAGAAGCACCTATAGGACTTGTAGTGTGTTCGTGGCAGGCAGGCAGAGCTCCTATATTTTGTTCCCAGAAGCACCTATAGGACTTGTAGTGTGTTCGTGGCAGGCAGGCAGAGCTCCTATATTTTGTTCCCAGAAGCACCTATAGGACTTGTAGTGTGTTCGTGGCAGGCAGGCAGAGCTCCTATATTTTGTTCCCAGAAGCACCTATAGGACTTGTAGTGTGTTCGTGGCAGGCAGGCACTGGCAGCAAACAGAGCTCCTATATTTTGTTCCCAGAAGCACCTATAGGACTTGAAGTGTGTTAGTCCCATCACACAGAGATCATATATTTTTGTTCCCAGAAGCACCTATAGGACTTGAAGTGTGTTAGTCCCATCACACAGAGATCATATATTTTGTTCCCAGAGGCACCTATAGGACTTGAAGTGTGTTAGTCCCATCACACAGACCTACATTTTCTTCCCAGAAGCACCTATAGGACTTGAAGTGTGTTAGTCCCATCACACAGAGATCATATATTTTGTTCCCAGAAGCACCTATAGGACTTGAAGTGTGTTAGTCCCATCACACAGACCTATATTTTCTTCCCAGAAGCACCCATAGGACTTGAAGTGTGTTAGTCCCATCACACAGAGATCATATATTTTGTTCCCAGAGGCACCTATAGGACTTGAAGTGTGTTAGTCCCATCACACAGACCTACATTTTCTTCCCAGAAGCACCCATAGGACTTGAAGTGTGTTAGTCCCATCACACAGAGATCCTATATTGTGTTCCCAGAAGCACCTATAGGACTTGAAGTGTGTTAGTCCCATCACACAGACCTACATTTTCTTCCCAGAGGCACCTATAGGACTTGAAGTGTGTTAGTCCCATCACACAGACCTATATTTTCTTCCCAGAAGCACCTATAGGACTTGAAGTGTGTTAGTCCCATCACACAGACCTACATTTTCTTCCCAGAGGCACCTATAGGACTTGAAGTGTGTTAGTCCCATCACACAGAGATCATATATTTTGTTCCCAGAAGCACCTATAGGACTTGAAGTGTGTTAGTCCCATCACACAGACCTATATTTTCTTCCCAGAAGCACCCATAGGACTTGAAGTGTGTTAGTCCCATCACACAGAGATCCTATATTTTGTTCCCAGAAGCACCTATAGGACTTGAAGTGTGTTAGTCCCATCACACAGACCTATATTTTCTTCTCAGCAGCACCCACAGGACTTCTAGTGTGTTAGTGGCATCACACAGAGCTCCTATATTTTCTTCTCAGCAGCACCCACAGGACTTCTAGTGTGTTAGTGGCATCACACAGAGCTCCTATATTTTCTTCTCAGCAGCACCCACAGGACTTCTAGTGTGTTAGTGGCATCACACAGAGCTCCTCTATTTTCTTTGCAGAAGCACCCATAGGACTTCTAGTGTGTTAGTGGCATCACACAGAGCTCCTATATTTTCTTCTCAGCAGCACCCACAGGACTACCGACTACAATGGCTGGAAGACCGCCAAGGGGAGGCAGAGCGTGCAGAGCCAAGAACACAGGGCAGGCAGGCTCTGTTTCTAGTGGACGTGGCCGTGGACGTGGTCGTGCATCGTCATCAGCACGTGGCCATGGGACACGCGCGTCTTTGTTTTCGGCAGCTGGACATGTGGAGCCGCATCATGCTGAAGGCTTGGTAGAATGGATGACCAAGCCCTCCTCATCCTCCTCATCCTCTCTCACCCAGGCTCAGGGTACTGGCAGAGCAGCTGCCAACGTGTACTCAATGACATCATCAGCCACCCCTTCCCTAGACCCACCATGTCCTCCTGAGGAGTCCCCCGAACCCCTTGAGCACAGTGTTGGGTACATGCTCCAGGAGGATGCCCAACGATTCGAAGGCTCGGATGATGATACCCAGCTTGAGGAATCTGGCAGTACTGTTCCACCAGCTGCAGCTTACTGCCAGGTTTGCTCTAGTGGTGAAGAGGGAGGGGATGATGAGGTCACTGACTCCACGTGGGTGCCTGAAGGGAGAGAGGATGAGGAGGAGGACGGGGAGGAGGAGGATGCGGCGTCACATGTCCAACGAGGCAGGATGCCCCCTGGAGGCCAGGTAGAGGCCAGCACAGCAACTGTACAACACCGCAGAGCTCCGCCTGTGCAGGGCGCTGCCTCTGCACGTTATCAGAAAAGTTCTTTGGTGTGGGCCTTTTTTGAGACGAGTGCATCAGATCGCACCACTGCTATTTTGCAATATTTGTCTCAAGCGTATCTCGCGTAGCCAAAACATCAGCCGCTTGGGCACCACAAGCATGACCAGACATATGTCGACCTGCCATGCAGCTCGTTGGCAGGCACACATAAAAGACCCACACCAAAGAACTAAGCGGACCTCTCCTTGCTCCTCATCAGCTGGGATCTCCATCCCCACTACACCTTCAGTCCTCTCTGAAAGCTGCTCTGAGAGGACTGAAGGTGTAGAATTAGGTGTGTCACAACCAAGTACTTGCAGTACACCGACGTCCGATTGCAGCAGGCAAATTTCCCTGCCCCAGCTGCTGGACCGTAGAAAGAAGTACACTCCCAGCCATCCACATGCCCAGCGGTTGAATGCTAGCTTGGCTAAATTGCTAGCACTTCAACTGCTGCCTTTTCAGTTGGTAGACTCGGCCCCTTCCGTGAGTTTGTTCAATGTGCGGTTCCTCAGTGGCAGGTTCCCAAACACCACTTTTTCTCACGGAAGGCTATTCCGTCTCTCTACCGGCATGTGGAAGGCAATGTCCATGCCTCGCTGGACAGGGCGGTCAGCGGTAAGGTGCATATTACCGCTGACTCATGGTCCAGCAGGCATGGACAGGGACGGTACCTTTCTTTCACGGCCCATTGGGTCACTCTATTGGCAGCTGGGAGGGATGCAGGACAAGGTGCAGTAGTGTTGGAGGTTGTTCCGCCACCACGCCTCCAAAACGCTACTACTGCTACTGGTTGTGACACACCTCTCTCCTCCACCCCCTCCTCTTCTTCTTCCTCCAGTGCTCTGTCCTTGGAACCAGCGGTGCTCCGTAGGCGTACAAGGGGCTACGCAAGTACGCAGGCAAAAAGATGCCATGCCGTGCTTGCGCTGGTGTGTTTGGGGGACAGGAGCCACACTGGGCCAGAGGTTCTGGCAGCTCTGCAGGGGCAGGCCGAGAGGTGGTTGACGCCACGTCAGCTTAAGCCAGGAATGGTCGTTTCTGACAATGGCACCAACCTCCTCTCCCCCCTTGCGACAGGGGCAGCTCACCCATGTGCCCTGCATGGCTCACGTCCTCAACCTGGTGGCGCAGCGGTTCTTGGGCAGGTTCCCAGGCTTACAGGATGTCCTGAGGCAGGCCAGGAAAGTCTGTGTGCATTTCCGCCGATCTTATAATGCCAGTGCTCGGCTGACTGAGCTGCAAAAGGAGCTGAACCTGCCCAAGAACCGCCTAATATGTGACATGCCCACCAGGTGGAACTCAACGTTGGCCATGCTGCAGCGACTGCACACGCAGCAGAGGGCCATCAATGAGTACCTTTGCGACTACGGCACCAGGACAGGGTCAGGGGAGCTTGTTTTTTTTTTCCCCACGTCAGTGGAGCATGATCAGGGATGCATGCACTGTCCTCTCACCATTTGAGGAGGCCACGAGGATGGTGAGCAGTGACAGTGCATGCATCAGTGACACTGTCCCTCTTGTCCACCTGTTGGAGCATACGCTGCGTGGGATAATGGACAGGGCACTTGAGGCAGAACAGAGGCAGGAAGAGGAGGACTTCCTTGCCTCTCAAGGCCCCCTTTATCCGGACAGTGTTCCTTCTGTCCCACCCATCACACAGGATGAGGATGAGGAGGAGGAGGAGGATTGTGTGAGCATGGAGGTGGAGCCTGGCACTCGGCATCAGCAGCAGCAGTCTTTTAGGGATGATGTACAGTCCCAACAAACCAGTGGACTTGTACGTGGCTGGGAGGAGGTGGCTGGCGATCATGTCATCCTCAGTGACCCAGAAGACTCCGGACCGAATGCCTCAGCTAACCTACGCTGCATGGCCTCCCTGATCCTGCAAAGCCTGCGGAAGGATCCTCGTGTTCTTCGGATCAAGGAGAGGGACCATTACTGGCTGGCCACTCTCTTTGATCCGCGGTACAAGGGTAAGGTTGCGGACCTTATCTTGCCGTCGCAGAGGGAGCAGAGGATGAGACATCTCAGGGAGGCCTTGCAGAAAGGTCTGTGCAACGCGTTCCCAGAAACTGGGAGGTTACAAACTCCTGGTCCTGGGCGACGAGTTGCTGAGGCTTCGGTCAGTAGCAGAAGGAGCGGTGGGGAAGGTGGACGTCTGACCGATGCGTTCAGACAATTTTTTAGTCCGCAGCCCCAAGGTATGATCGGTTCCAGCAACCATCGCCAGCGTCTGATATACATGGTGCAGGAATACCTTGGGGCAAGGTCAGACTTGGACACCTTTCCCACCGAAAATCCTCTGGCTTACTGGGTCCTGAGGATGGATCACTGGCCAGAGCTTGCACAGTATGCAATTGAGCTACTGGCCTGTCCTGCCTCCAGCGTTCTTTCCGAACGCACATTCAGTGCTGCTGGAGGATTTGTCACTGATCATAGGGTGCGCCTGTCCACCGCCTCGGTTGATCGACTGACTTTCATCAAAATGAATCAGTCTTGGATCACCACCAGCTACCAGGCACCTGAGGCGGATATAACCGAATAATTTATAATGTCACATCCCTTCAAGACTGCCTATGCTGATGCTGAGTGACTGTCCTCTTATGTTCACTGACTATCCTCTTCCTCCTCCTCAATGATCCATGCCACCACACCAGTGCCTAAGGCACAATTTTTCAGCCCCTGTTTAACAGGGGCGTGTACATACAATTTTTAGAAAAAAATGCTTCGCAACACGTGTGACTGCTGTGCTCCAAGTACAGTATCTGTGAGGGGTTGCAGTGTTGTGGCACCAGCACCAGTGCCTAAGGCACAATTTTTCAGCCCCTGTTTAACAGGGGCGGGTAATTACAATTTTTAAAAAAAATGCTTCGCAACACGTGTGACTGCTGTGCTCCAAGTACAGTATCTGTGAGGGGTTGCAGTGTTGTGGCACCAGCACCAGTGCCTAAGGCACAATTTTACAGCCCCTGTTTAACAGGGGCGGGTAATTACAAATCTTGATCTAATAGTTCACAGCAGGGCCCATTCCTGCGCCCACCAAGAGTAACTATGAGGGCCTACAGTCTTGTGGCAACACCGTCCACCACCACCGCCAAAGGCCCAATTTTTCTGCCCTGTTCATCAGGTGCTTGCAATTACAAATCTTGATCTAATAACTCACAGCAGGGCCCATTCCTGCGCCCACCAAGAGTAACTGTGAGAGCTTACAGTCTTGTGGCAACACCGTCCACCACCACCACCACCCCCAATTTTTCTGCCCTGTTCAACAGGTGCATGCAATTACAAATCTTGATCTATTAACTCACAGCAGGGCCCATTCCTGTGCCCACCAGTCTTGTGGCTACACCAACATCTAATAGGGCAAATTTCTGCAGAGTATATACGCCAGGCCCCTACTTTCAAACATCCAACTTACAAACGACTCCTACTTGCAAATGGAAAGAGAAAACAGGAAGTGAGAGGAAATCTACCCCTAGGAAGGGAAATTCTATCCTGTTAGATTTAATTTGGGAAAAAGGTATCTCCTCTCTACTGATACTTTATCACCAATCCTTGTTTCAATTAAAACCCCACTTTTTCCAAAAACATTTGTCATTGGGACGGAAAGTGAGGTGACATGTTCTGAACAGATGTGCAAAGACAGCAAATGTTACAGGGGTGATAACCCCTCCCTATGTTCTCCAAAAAGCTTAAAAATAGATTTTTTTGGGATGGAGCTACACTTCATAATGTACCTGTTCAGATTCTACTTAAGAACAAACCTAAAGCCGCAAGTGGTTTTAAATGGCTTCTTTTTTTCCTTTACAAATGTCATTTTGTGCAAGGACAGTTCTAAACACGGGAAACACATGCCACTTCACAGGCATACTTTAGACACCCCCCAGGTACCATATTTAAAGGAAAATGTCACTTTTTTTTTTTTTCACTTTATGCATCATTAAAATGACTGCTCCCGAAAAAACGTTAGTTTTTAAAAGTTCTTTTTGCATTGATATATGTCCCCTGGGGCAGGACCCGGGTCCCCAAACCTGTTTTATGACATTAACATGCATATTGGCCGTTGTAATTAGCACTTTTGATTTCGAACGTTCGCGTCCATTATAACGTATAGGGTTCGAAAATTTGCGTGAACTTTCGGTCCGTTCGAAGGTTCTGGTGCGAACCGAACCCGGGGGTGTTCGGCTCATCCCTAGTCACGAGTGAAGAAGTGCTCTGAGGAGCTCCTGGAGGGATCCATGCTTAAGTTTCCTGGTGTGAATCCAAGGGTTGGCAGAATTCTTGCCTTTCTACAATTAGGGGTAGAAATTAAATTGGCCACTTGCTACTTATTCTTTAGTCCGGGGCTTTATACAAGGGGTGACGTGGCTTAATCGGCCCGTCAAAACTCCCTTGAATCCTTGGGACTTATACTTCGTTTTTGTGTTACAAAAACAGCCATTTGAACCAATACAACAGATTCCTCTAGTCCTTCTGACCAGGAAGTTTGTATCTTTGGTTGCTATATCCTCAGCAAGGAGGGTTTCAGAATTGGCTGCTCTTTCTTGTAAAGAGCCATATTTGATTTTTCATGAGGACAGAGTGGTGTTACGCCATCACCCAGGCTTTTTCGCCAAAAGTCATTTCAGGTTTTCACCTGAACCAGGATATCGTCCTGCCATAGTTTTTTCCAAAACCATGTTCCAGGGAAGAAAAGTCACTACATTGTCTTGATGTGGTGAGGGCAGTGAAAATCTATTTAAAGAAAACTGCTCAGATTCGTAAGACTGATGTCTTATTTATTCTGCCAGAGGGTCCTAAGAAGGGACGGGAAGCGTTGAAATCCACTGTTGCTAATTGGATTCGGCAGATTATAATTCAAACGTATGATTTAAGGGGTAAAATTCCCCCGTTTCAAGGTAAGGCGCATTCTACCAGGTCGGTTAGTGCTTCTTGGCCAGTGCGTCACCAGGCCTCCATGGCTCAGATCTGTAAGGCCACAACTTGGTCTTCAGTGTATACATTCACAAAATGTTATCAAGTGGATGTAAGGAGTTATGAGGATATCGCCTTCGGGCACAGTGTGCTGCAAGCAGCAGTATAAATCCTCAAGTCTGGGTGTACCCTGCGGGTTGTTTTCTCCCACCCCTCATGTGGCATTGCTATGGGACTTCCCATTAAGTAATTACTTAAGGCTCTGTGTCCCATGATGTACGATAAAGAAAATAGGATTTTTATAACAGCTTACCTGTGAAATCCTTTACTTGGAGTACATCATGAGACACAGAGGTCCCTCCCTTCTTTTTTGGGATACAAGTATATTGCTTTGCTACAAAAACTGATGTGCTCCTGGAAGGAGGAGGGGTTATATAGGGGAGTAAACTTCCTCAATTGGGGTTTACCAGCGTCAACACCTGACGGAAGGCTATAACCCATTAAGTAATTAAAGGGGTTGTAAAGGTAAAAGTTTTTTCACCTTAATGCATTCTATGCATTAAGGTGAAAAAACATCCGACAATACCAGCACCCCCCCACCCGTTTTACTTACCTGACCCCTTGAAAGTCCCACGCTCGCCCCCAACATCCTCTTCGCCGCTCAGCCTGGCCGTTAATTGGTTACAGTGGATGGATTGAAAGCAGCGCAGCCATTGGCCCGCGCTGCTGTCAATCACATCCAATGACGCTGCGCGCCGGGGGCGGGGCCGAGTGATGCAGTGAGCGACTATGGCCGCCGGCTGTATCACAGGAGTGCGCCCGCAAGCACTCCACACCATGCGAGGGAGCTCGCATGGAGGTGTTGAGTCCTTGCGGGGGGGGAGCCAAGACAGCTGCCTAGGGACCCCAGTAGACCAGGTTCGGGGCCACTCTGTGCAAAACAAGCAGCACAGTGGAGGTAAGTATAACATGTTTGTTATTTTTAAAAAAAATAAAAAATGTATCTTTAGTGATCCTTTAAGGCTCTGTGTCCCATGATGTACTCCAAGGATTTTACAGGTAAGCTGTTATAAAAATCCTATTATGTCCAGAAAATAGGAATATTACATAAGACCAATACAAAAAAGATTTTAATACAGAAATGTTGGCTGACTGAAAACTATATCCATGTACAGTATAGTATGCACTCTATACTTGGACGAGGCTCCTTTTGCATGAATTGCTGCATCAATGTGGTGTGGCATGGTGGCGATCAGCCTGTGGCACTGTTGAGGTGTTATGGAAGCCCAGGTTGCTTGTTCTGTACACAGAATGCCTCCCAGAAATATCATTCCCCTTCACCAAAAATGAAATTTTTGTTGGGATACTCCCAATAGGAACACGGCTAAAGGGATGCAGGCCCAGCAGCTTTCATCATTAGTGCCCTGCAGGTGCACAGCTGACTGATAATTATAAAACCACTCCCATTAGACCCACTCAGCACAGAGGAACAAACTGATTTCTTCAGAATAACAAAAGGTAGGAATCTGCAACAAAGGTGGTTAAAATCCTTGCAATGTACATAGATCACCCAGAGCGGAATGTTGTTTTTTTTTTTTTTTCCACAAAAGTGGAGTTGCACTTTAAAAAAGAATTTGGACTACTGAGTAACAGTCCAGTCCTATTTCTCCTTAGCCCACAGGTAAAATGCTTCTGACGTGGTCTCTGGTTCAGGACTGGCTTGACACAAGGAATGTGACATTTGTAGCCCATGTCTTGGATACTTCTGTGTATGGTGGCTCTTGAAGCACCGACACCAGCTGTAGTGAATCTCACAAATTCTTGAATGGCCTTTGCTTCACAATCCTCTTAAGGCTGTGGTTATCTCTGTTGCTTGTGCACCTTTTTTCTACCACACTTTTTCCTTCCACTCAGCTTTTCATTAATATGCTTGGATACAGCACTCTGTGAACAGCCAGACAGCCTCTTTAACAAAGACCTTTTGTGACTTACCCTCCTTGTGGAGGGTGACTGACTCCTCTGTACAACTGTCAAGTCAGCAGTCTTCCCCATGATTGTGTAACCTACTGAACCAGACTGAGAGACCATTTAAAGGCTCGGGAAACCTTTACAGGTGTTTTTAGCTGAATAGAGTGTGACACCATGAGTCTACAATATTGAACTTTTTCACAATATTCTAATTTGCTGAGATACAGAATTTTGGGTTTTCACTGAAGGTAAGCCATAATTCTCAAAATTAAAAGAAAGACATTCTTGAAATATATCGTGTGATACGTCTATATAATATGAATTTGACTTTTTTGTATTTAAACTACTGAAATAAATTAACTTTTTGATATTCAAATTTTTTGAGATACAAAATAAAATGTGCAGGTACCTACACATACCCACAGTAGCTGCTAATATCCTGCCTTTATGGCCAAATGATGAGCCATTCTGATAGGTGACTATTCTAGATCGTTTTGGAGCTTGTCTCCGACCTTTCAGTGAGCCCATCACTGTGATATGTTGGCTGTCTCACTGAAGGAGGCATGAAGAGGTGGGCATTTCACAGTAAAAGCAGGTCTTTACAGGCTGCTGCAGATATGTGCATGCCGCTCTAGGAGCCTGTACTTTATCTGCGACAGCTTTTTTAAAAATGTTATTGACAGATTCTCTTTTAAGGGAAATTTTTTACAAACTGGTCAAGTCATATATGTATTGAGCATATAATGAAAAGTTTTTCATGATATGCATTCGCAAGGCTTATATGTGTTAAAGACCACATGTCAAAAGATTTTCAGCAGTTCGACATATAAGCTATTGCATTTATGTGCAAGTTTCAACTTTTTTTTATTTACCAAAGTTTTTAGCCCCACTGTTCTCTACCAATAGGGTCCCAATTGGTTATTGAAGCCACCCACCATACTAAAGGCTTGTGTCGATGGGCTTTGGGCTTGTGTCAAACGTATCAGTTTGAGATGCTTATGAAATCATTCAGAATTCATTGACAGGTGCATGTGATCTGCAGTTGACCTACTTCAAGTGGATTTTGCATTCCCACAGACTTGTTTAGGAATGTAAAGCCTGTTATTGAACTTTACAAAAGCCTATTGACAAAGGCCCTAAAGGACCAAAAGGGTTGGTATGTGGTGAGCTATGCATTTCTCACAGAAGTTTAAAATTGCATATAAATTCACCTGCCTTTTACCTGTCGCTCTACTGCAACTAACCTTGCGTTGCAGTTACCAGGTTTAGGAGCAGCTTTGCTTGAATCTGTTTTCGGGATATAATCTAATAAATATTTGTGTGTGTGTATGAGACGTAATTTCAGTTTCAGTTTCTTAAATCTTCATGAATATAAATGTTTAACAAGCGACTGCACATTTTCGGACAAACACATGTCCTTCATCAAGCAGCTTTAACTGAAACTGAGATTGCATCTCAAATTTTTTGATACATGTCTAGTGGAAAAAAGGAGTGCCACATCCGATGTAATCCTCAACCCCACGGCAGAGGTGTCCCACCTTGATAGTGTGTATATATGTGTGTGTGTGTGTGTGTATGTATGTATATATGTGTGTGTGTGTGTATATATATATATATATATATATATATATATATATATAATGTGTGTATGTGTATGTGTATGTATATATATATATATATATATATATATATAAAGGGACATTGTCCTTCCTGCCTTAAGCCAGCTATAGATGGAGCAATTATTTTTCTTTCCTGTCAGTCATGTGGAAAATTTGACGGGCTGGTTGTACCCAAGTTGATCTATTTTTTTATTCATTTTTTTAGTAGTATTTTTATTTTTATTTTTTTAATTGGGTACATTCAGCCTGCCCACCCATACATAACTTTAATCTCGTCCAATCCCTGCTGAACCAACTGAGATTGAGACTGTCTATAGCTGGCTTTACTGGCATTTTAACAAGGTGTACACTAGGTTTTAAGTGTCTTTTTATTGCTTTGTTTTTTATGTTAATGCACCGAATTGGTAGATCTGACCATCCCTGTCGTATAATAAAGTAGAATTGTATAAGATTATTCACATGGTAGTCTGCAAACCTATAAATTGCATTGTGCACATAGCATACATGTTAAAAATATGGACATCAGATGACTAAAGTAATGTTATAGGGTTATTGAATCCTCCTTTCCTACAGGGTGTCTGTATTTGGCTTCATGTGCACACACATAGTGAAATAGACACCGCAAAGATATAAGCCACCCTTTGAATATACTTCCTGTATAACACATACTGCTAATGTGCAGGCATTTGCTATGCTGGTTGGTAGATCTGAACACAGACAATTTTAGGAGAAGATCACATTACAGTGAGATCTGACCTGCAGGAAGTGATATTTGGGCTCAGCATGTTCTCTTTGGTTTAACTGTCAGTTATAACGTATTGCATTATTTCCATCAAATGTCTATTTTAATTCTATATTTTATTATAAGGCATTCATGGCCAATGTGAATGCCATCATGTTGTTGTATCACTAATTACACTTAATACATGAGATACATGAACACTATTTATTCCTCACTGTGGCCTATATTTGGCTGCTCCTTTTTGGATATTAAATGTCTGTGACTTGGATTTGATCCTAGAGTGGTGAGATCTATGTGGAGGTGCCTGCTGAATCTCAAGCCACCTACGAGAAAGTAAGGACTGTATTTCAGTTATATTTAATAGACCCTTCTTTCAGTCTCTTTTGAGGTTTACATTTTCTTTTAATAATTTCTGATCATTTATTGTCTTCAGTGAAAGTTAATATGTATTCACATCGAATTGGGGGTGCCCATTTGTCATGATTGCTCCTCATTTTCTATCGGTGTTATGGCTGTTGTGCTTGATCAATAATGGGTGGTGGAATTTGTTTTAAATTTTATATTTTATTTTATTTTTTTTGTAAAATAGGACCACTTCATCCATTTCACACATTATCATTAATTTTAAAATGTTTTAATTGCTGTTGAAAGCATTTTAAAATGTCTTTGCACTTAAAATTATTACTGTAAATTCCACTGGACTATCCCTGTTATGTGACTTTTGTTGGAGTTTTTACAAATATAGAGAATGTTAAGTAAGCAATGTAAATTGATGCATCATGCAGGGTACAATATCTAAACATTCCACAAAGTATCCCAATGTTCCATCCCCCCTCCTACTACCTATCATGTCTAAACTGTATAAAAAAAGATGTGTGCACATACCTATTTTAATCTGGTCCGGTCACTTGATGCTGCAGTTTTGGCTTGGGGACTGCTCAACACCTGGGAGCCATGATGTCGCCCATAGACTCCCATAGCCCAGCCATTATTGCTACTCCATCCTCTCCCCTGCAGCAGCCACTCACACAGGCGAGCCAGGGCTGCAGGCTCACGTGACTGGAGTGGATGAAAAATAGAGTATACAGATCCTTTTTTATACAAGTTAGGTAGGAGAAGGGGAGGAACATTTTAAATATAGATGGTGTAAGACATTTGTTCCACTTTCTACAGTATACCTAAAGCCAACATCGTTTTTTTAATTTTAGAGTAGGGTACTGTGAAAGCCCCTGTCAGTTTTTATATCTTTTTGCCATCTGTTTCTTTCTTTTCTTTCCTGTACTGTATTCTCAACAGGAAGTGGGAGGACATCTTTCCAATGTAAGGGATATCGCCTCTAAGATAACTGCCATGCGACCAAGTGTCCACATTGGAAGATTTCCTCCATTCCTGTTCTGGTAGCAACTCAAAAGTTTGTGGTTTACCTTCCCTTTCACTGCTGGTGATGTTGGTGACCAGCAGGATTAGAAAAAAAGATAAAAAACCTGTCAGAGGTTCTAACCTATCACCACTATCTAAATTGAATATTTCATTTAATTACACTTAAAACAAATATGAAAATGGCAACTTAAAAGAAGTGGTAGACTTTCTCTACTCTCATTTGTGTTTTAGTATATTGTACTCTCGTGTATTCCTTGAAATTTCAATTACATTTTTTTTAATTAAAAATAAAAGGTTTGAAGTATATCTAAAGTCAAGACTTGTTTGCATACAGTAGGGACCAATTAAAAGCACAGTTTGGCATGTGTGTTTTGTTTTTTTTGTTTTTTGGGATCTGTAGACCTTCACTTCCTGTCCTGTAGACATAACTGGAAGTAAGTGGAGGTCTCTCCAAAATAATGGAAATCCCCTCTTAAGCAGTTGTCAACAGAACCAGTGTCCCCATTGGAAGAGGCCTCTATTCCTGTAATAATCTAAACTTTTGGATTTTCCCTCGCTTTCCGTCCTGTGACCATGTTCACCAGGGCACATAGAGAGCGCTCTGCACTGGGCACACAGCAATAAAAATGTAACTTGGAGTTGTAGCCTTTTGCTCCTCTATCCAAAACAAACAAGAATTGACTTTGGATACATTTTGAAGATAATTGTAATTTCCAGAGTTTTGTTTGGTATGGGCAACATAAAGTAACAACACACAAATGCTAAGACTGGGTACAAACCAGCTGCTGAAAGCTGGAGAGGTTTGCTCAAAGGTAATTTAGTCACAGTAGGCATCGACAAATAAAAACCAAGTGACCTTTGTAAGTAGCGCTATGGTAAGAAAACTAGCTGGCACTGAAAAGGCTGGAAGAGACGGTGCAGAGTGCCCATGTGACACTGCAAGTAGTGAGGCGTTTTTTCTCCAGTTTATTAATTTTCAGGGAATAAAGTAGTTGAAGAAAAGTAATCTTGTGCCATACTCAGAGATTGATTTAAAAGACATTTGTCACCCTGGAAAACTCTCTGCATCAAACAAGCACATTACTAGGGTACTGGAGAGTGCCATATTCCGATCCCAGCGATCAATTCCACATGCTTGGAATGTTTCACCCACAGTGAGCATACTCCAAAGGGGGAGTCATCGGGGACAGAGCTGCGCCTCAGTCTTTTTAAAGAGCTATGGCTAGCAAACCAGTACACTCGGTGTCTGGTATGTGCTGCAAACAATGCTCAGTGCCCAGGGGTCACATTACAGAGAGAACCCACATTCTTTGCTCCATTGGGGTCTAGTTGCAGCGTGTATGGCGGTGCTAAGGATTAGCTGAACTGGATAGCTGCATAGGAGCTGAGCGGTTGAATGATGAAGACTTGACTAATTTTTCAACAAAATCTTTTCACTTTAAAAATGTGGTTTAAAAATGTCAACTCTTCTCCAAAGAGAAGGTATGTCCTTCCTCCTAGGACACTAAGCTAAAACTGGAGCTTTATGGAAGGTATTATTATACCTGGCTGGCCAATCACTTGCAGCTAATCCAGAACACCTAATTCTAATTCAATGGAAATGAAGTGGTAGTAAATGTACAGTGTACTTTTTCCATGTGATAAAGCTGCAATTTTTTTTTTTGTTCATTTAGATTGGGATAATGAGTACAACGTGTCCATTTTATGTAATTTGTCAAGTATATCACCTGTATCTGTAGACACTGTTGTTAAATTAAAGGGGTTGTAAAGGTAAAAGTAAAAAAAAAAATATATATATATCCTTTACAACCCCTTTAAGCTGTCTGTTTAAATATGTTAAAGTCAACAATTTCTGTGGGGTTTATTTCTTTTTTACTTGACTGTAGATACATTTTTTTTTTTTAAATACACTTTTATACCAGTTAGTAGTAGGTAATCGGCAGGCTGTTGTACTTTTATACATTTAATTTCCCTGTACTTTAACTTAAATGTACACAGGTTTGATTAGTTTCTGATATTTTTAAATCTATATCTATGATTGTTAAAAAAAAAAAAAAAAAACGATCTTGCATAAACCAGTGTAGATTAGCTAGTAGTAGATATTCACATTCATTGACTGGACAGCTTATCCAGTCTGTTTATTCCGTTTTAATGCATGTCAGGAACCTATCCCAGTATTTATAGCCACATCAATCCAACCACCTTCAAATGTGTCCAGCCAGATGTTGAATGTCCAAGAACAGGATGGGTGTTGTGAAAACACCCTGTTCTAATTTAAAGTGGTTACAAACCACTTTGGCCTACAAGTAAGCCTAGATTAAGGCTTACCTGTAGGTCCAATAAATATCTCCTAAACCTACACGGTTTAGGAGATATTTACAAAAAGATCACGGCGATTTGCTGCTCTTGGCGGCTCCCATGCGCATGCACACCGACAGCGCCGGAGCAGTGAGACTCGGAAGTAACTCCGGGATTGATGGCGGCAGAGGACGACGTGGACGAGGGTGGCTTCGGGGGCTTCGTTCTCAGGTAAGTTATTCATAATGAGCTAGTATGCTATGCATACTAGCTCATTATGCCTTTGCCTTGCAGGTTCCATTTTTCTAAAAAAAAAAATCTGAGGCTTTACTTCCTCTTTAAGCCCCATACAAACTATTAGATTTTCGTCAGATTTTTGTTTTCCAATTTACCAAAACCGTAGAATATGAGGTCAAACCTTAAGTGTTTCAATTTTTATGCAATCAGGCAGGCCCTTGCACTACATGGTTTTGGTAAATGTGAAGACAAAAATCTGCAGAAAATCGAATAGTGTGTATGGGGCTTTTTTTTTTTTATTTTTTTCAGCAGCTACAAATACTGCAGCTGCTGACTTTTAAAATAAGGACACTTACCTGTCCAGGGCGCCCGTGATGTCGGCACCCGAAGTCGATCTATCCCTCAGGTGTCGGGTGCTGCAGTCGCCATCTTCGGTAAGGGAATCTGGAAGTAAAGCCTTGTGGCTTTACTTCCTGGTTCCCTACTGCGCATGCGAAATGGGACACTGGAGGGGGTGGGAGGAACTGGAAAAGCGGAAGTTCCATTTTTGGGTGGAACTCCGCTTTAAGTAATCCAATCCTATGATGCAAGGAAGTCTGCAACAGATGTTCATTTTTCATTTTACATGGGTGAAGGTGTGTCAAGGTTGTTGTCAAACTGCCTAGGTAGAGATGTTAAAACTGCATTATATGTGGTTGACAGGTGGCATCAAAGTCTCCTACCGCTGTTAAAGTGATTGTAAAGGCTTGTTTTTTTTCTAAATAACAAACATGGTATACTTGCCACCTCTGTGCAGTTAGTTTTGCACAGATCAGCCCAGATCCTCCTCTTCTCGGGTCCCTCTTTGCTCCTGGCCCCTCCCTCCTATCAAGTGCCCCCTCAGCCAGCAACTCTTTATGGGGGCACCCAAGCCAAGTCGGAGCTCCGTGTATCCATTCACACATGGAGCCCGACCTGGCCCCGTCCCCTCTCTCCCCTGATTGGCTGACTGACTTTGACAGCCATGCTAGCCAATGGCGTTGCTGCTGTGTCTCAGCCAAACTGGTGGAGTGTCCGGGGCGGCTTAGACACTCGTGGACATCGTTGGAGAGAGAAGGGGCTCAGGTAAGTATTAGGGGGTGCTGGGGATGCTGCTACACACAGATTTTTTTTTTTATATTACTGCATAGAATGCTTTAAGATAAAAAAACCTTCTGCCTTTACAACCGCTTTAAGGAATGGTGGTTCCATTTAGACATAGATGACCTCTTTCATGCTTCTTACACACCAGTTGTCTTCTCTTTCCTAAATGTTCACCTCTCTATACTTGAAATGTCCTGTTGTCTTAAAGTGATTCTAAAGGCTTCAGACCATGTGTAATTTCTTTTTTACTTTTAACAGTTTGCAGAAAAGGGGAGTATTATGGTTACTAGGGTATTTCTTTACTCATTACAAGTTTGATTGCTTTAATCAAATCTTGTTGGTTAATCTCAACTGTACGTTTTTCATGTTTGTTTTTGTCTTCCAGTTACCTGTAGTCATTAGGGTACCTAGGCTTCAGTACTCGGCTCTGACATTGTGTGAAATACCTATGTCCTTGTTGGGCTTTGGAGATATAATTGTGCCTGGTGAGTGAGAAATACATTTGTGTATATGCTGTTTGGTTCACCCCCTTCATATATATTATATGCTGCTATGCTCTCTTGTGTAGACTTCTGTTACACTGCTTTTCTTAACAATGATGATGTGAAGAGAACCATTTAGAAAGGCAGACGTATGGAAGCTGCGTTACCTGCCACTTGACTTTCAATTTTTTTACAGCCAGCCTTGGGATCCAGGCACCCCTGCTATATTGCACAGCCAGAACCACAACCTCTTCTCCTCTATGCTGCTACACAGCTTAGTCATGCTCTTGGTCTGAATAGACCGTACAGAAGCACAGTGATGAGTCTTTTTTTTCTGTTCTCCATTATTTTTATGTGCAGTGTAACAATTTCGCTCGTTTAGTGATGGCCCGCCTCCCTAAGTGCTGATGTACAGGAGGCCGTTTTGAAGACAATAAAATACTTTCACTGCAATAAGCAAAGCACAGCTTCACTTTGAGTTAAAACTGTTTTTACCAAAGGTTGATCTTGCCTTTCTCTTTAAGAGGAACTGCAGTCTGCTCACATAGATTGTAATAAAAACATCTTTGCCAATCTGAAGCTTCCCTCCAATCACTTTGCATATTATTTTATATACAGGCGGTCCCCAAGTTACAAACATTCGACTTGCTAACAGAGGGAGACAACAGGAAGTGAGAGGAAATCTACCCCTAGCAAGGGAAATGTACTCCTGTAAGAGTTCTTATGGGGAAAAGTTGTCTCCACTGATGTTTCCCTAACAACTCAAAATTTTCAAAATCCCATTGTCATTGGAACAGAAAGTGAGGTGAAATCTTCTGAACAGGGGCACAGACAGCAAAACAAACTTTACAGGGGTATTACCTTTTCCCTATGCTATCCAAAAATCTTAAAAATGTATTTTTTGGCTGGAGCTACACATAAAAAATGTACCTGTTCTGACATGCAAACAAATTCAACTTAAGAACAAACCTACAGTCCCTATCATGTTTGTAAGCCGGGAACTGCCTGTATACTGTGATTCTGTACTTGCCAAGAATGTTGCAGAAATCTCCCTCCAATAGGTCTGCAGCCATTTTAACTGTGGGCAGCTGAAGCTGCTGCCTGTTCGCTTCCTGAATTTACAGACACACAGAGGCAGCTCTGCAGCTCTCATTGGCTTTCTTATGACTCACCCCCCCCCTCCCATTCTTGGAAAACTCTCACCAGAGAGAGAGAGAGCTGTGCATGATGTCATAAGCCTAGGCTTTGTACCAGGCAAGAAACGGGAAGTGGGCTGTATACAAGGTATTTACTGGCAGAAAAAAAGTTTTACTGTCCATTGTTAAAACAGAAGATTTAATAGATGGAAAGATGAAAAAATGACTGAAGGTATGCTTTAACTAGAGAGCTAATTGCATACGTTTAGAGCAGTGTTTCTCCACACCAATTGTATAGTCACTTCAGTAGGTCATGTTTTCATGAATTTAGTTGGAGATTAAATTGACATGGAACCCATAGGTAATGATATTGCAAAGTTCCATAGGCACTTGTAACCCCTGAATAGCATATTTAATGCAGAACAGCTACGTTTATTTCAGTATGTGATGTCTGTTTTATGATTTAATTTTTTATTTTTTAGGTCTCTTGGTTGCCTACTGCAAAAGATTTGATGTTCGAACATCCTCTTCAAGTATATATTATATATCCTGCACCATAGGTAGGTGCTGTATCATTAGTCTGGTTGCAAAAAGTCCATCTAGTTTAACCAATAAAAAAGGAAAAAATTATTTACAATCCTGTATACACAATCGTTGATCCAGAGGAAGGCAAAAAAAAAAAACCCAGCAAAGCCTGATCCAATTGGCTCTAGCTAGGGAACAAATTGCTTCCTGATTCCCCAAGAGGCAATCTGATATTTCCGGGTTTAGCTTTACCTATAAATGTTGTTATCCGGTTCTATACATTTAGAAAACAAATCCAGGCTTTTTTTTAAAGCAGTCTACTGAACTGGACAAAACCAGCTCTGGAGGGGAGTCTATTCCACATTTTCACAGCTCCTACTGTGAAGAAACTTTTCCTCTTTGATGACCTTGAGGTGAATAACTGTACACCAAGTCCACTATACTGCTGTATGTATATAATGTCTAAATATAGCCAGGAATAGTAATGGACTGAGTTCACATAGACCTATTGTTTCTAAACATTGGTTTGAAGAGCAATGTGTATAATAACTTTATTATGTAGCTTTCAGCAGTCTTGAAGCAGCCTGCTTAATCTCTTAAAGCCCCCTTCGACTCAAGTGTTGGGAGTTTGGGATGCAGATCATAACGGATTTTTGACTTTTTAAATTTCGCTCATTCGACACTACCCAAATACAATTTTGTCCTTTTTTCTTCCCATATATAGAGCTTTCTTTTAGGCCCCTTTCACACGGGACGGATCCGTAATGATCCGCCCCGTGAAGATCCACTGCTCAGCTGGCGGATGACAGGGTGGTCCCTGCACACTGTGCAGGGACCGCCCTGTCAGATCTCTGCTCCCCTCTATGGGGGATCGGATGAACACGGACCGTCTGTCTGTGTTCATCAGATCCGCTCTGCAGACGGATAGAAAAATAGGGTTTTCCTCCGTCTGCAGGAACGGACCACAGCGGAGACGGACGATATCGGGTGTCAGCGGATGTTCATCCGCTGACACCCGCTATCCCATAGGGATGCATGTATGTCCGTAATTCATCCGAAAACGCATGGATGAATTACAGACATATGGTCCGCCCGTGTGAAAGGGGCCTTGGTAGTATTTGAGCACCTCTGCGGTTTTAATTTTTGCGCTATAAACAAGAACGACCGTCAATTTGTTATAAAACACACCCAATTTAAAAATGTAAAACAATCTAATTTCTTCATCAGTTTAGGCCAATATGTATTCCAGTACATATTTTGGTTAAAAAAAAAAATATTACAATAAGCGTATATTGATTAGTTTGTGCAAATGTTTTAGCATCTACAAACTATGGGAATTTCATTTTTTACTAGTACAGTGGTAATTGCGCGGTTCGGGGGGGGGGGGCTGTAATTGCGCTGACCGGGTGGGGGTGGTAATTGCGCGCATCGGGGGGGGGGTGGTGGTAATTGCGCGGATCGGGGGGGGGTGGTAATTGCGTGGATCGGGGGGTGGTAATTGCGCGGACCGGGTGGGGGTGGTAATTGCGCGGACCGGGTGGTGGTAATTGCGCGGACCGGGTAATGGCTAATGTGCATGGAGCCATGTATGCGCATCTAAGGGAACTTTTACAGCACCTCTCTATGCCATGATGATGTGACTCCTGTGCACATGCATAGGAGTGATGCCAGCACAGTGCTGGAGGGCATTGTTTGACAGGTAAGTCTACCATAGTTTGCTAATCTAATGTGCATAGTATGGCTGACAGCTCCTGAGGGCCCATTAATAAAAAGAGAAACTACCAGAATTTAATTCTGCTCTAAGCTTGTATTCTATTAATTGACCTACTGATTATTTTTAATTTTGCAGCTTATGCTGTGGGGATGGTCTTGACGTTCATCATTCTAATGGTGATGAAGACAGGCCAGCCAGCTCTCCTGTATCTAGTGCCATGTACTCTTCTGACTAGTTCTGTTATTGCCTGGAGAAGAAAGGAAATGAAGAAGTTCTGGAATGGAGGAAGCTATGAGGTATGGCGGTATTTTACTCTGATATCATTAAACTTGTACTGAAAACCTCTGATCACAACTGTGCGTTTATGCCACAATCTATTTCGTACACTAGCTGCCTCTACACTTTCTGGATTCATTTCTCTGGTACAGAACTGATAAAAATATTAATAAAAATGATGTTCACAAATCCGTGATTCAGATTCACAGAACAAAGTGAATTAGACTTTTCTCGATGTCTATCTGGTAGCATTATTGGGCCTGTAGGTAAAAAGTGGCAGTGAGATGTTCTTGTAAGCCATTTTTATTCCAGGCAGTCTTCCCATACACAATACCACCTGTTATGCTACGAATATTCCCCGTAGAAGTTTTTTTTCCAATTTAAATCCTATTTTATTAGTTGGTATTTTTTCTTCTTTTTTTTTTTTAATTAAAAATGTTATTACATTTTTCAAGAACAAGAAATAGAAACACAGTGCGTTCACACAATAACATATATGTGTAGGAAGTAATGGTAACGGTTACAGTCTAATAGTCCATAATTGGTATTTTTTAAAGGTAGAGGCAAAAACGCATGTCAAACAAGAGACAAAAAAAGATGCAATCCAATACAGGTCAAAGTCAGATCAGCAATGTTACTTGAATTTACAGCCTATGAAGTATATTCATTCAAACCGAATAGATGAGAAAGTACGCTGTGGGTTTAGGACCACGAAACGGCCAATTTGGTTTATGTTTACAAATCAAGTAACAATAGAGCGTGAGGTATCCCGGCAGCAGGACCTAATATGGCCACATTTCCGCATGGTGTTTCACAGATAGGTGTATAGCATATGAAAAACACATTTGCAATTTAGTTCCTGCAGCTATACTTCTATAGTTGGAGGAAACATTAGCGATCAAATACCCATTTGATCGCTAATGTTCTGAGTGCAGCAAACGGTGCTCTGGAACCTGCTAGATATTCATATTTTTCCCAAGGAGGAGGAGTCAAAATTCCCCTAGGGTGCAGGTGATTGGGCCGACCTCCAGTAGGGTACCAATTACATGATGTAGGGTTGTAATCACTTTGGCCCAGTATCTTTAAGCTTGGGGTCCTGCCAGAGGAGGTGTTTCAGATTTCTTTGGGGTCAGCCACATTTGCAGCAGCAGAGGTGAGACTGTAGCCTTATTCTATAAAGAAATTTTCATGTGCAGTATATTCTATGTAGGCTAAAAATCAGCTTGTGCAAGAGTGATAAAGGTATTGTTTGGGTGGCTTGTAGGATATCCTCCCAGGTTCATCAGATATTAGACTGAGATCACTTTCCCATTTTTGTTTACACGGGACAGAAAATTTGAGCAGGAATTTAAATCCTTCTCTTCTCAAGTCCCCCGCCGGCGCTACTAGCTCCTCCTGTTCAGTGAGTGCATTCTATGGGGGCAATTGAGCCTGCTCACTCCTGACATCTATTGACACAGACAGCATGGCTCCCTTGTCACAGGCATTGATTGACAGCAGCGGTAGCCAATGACTTCTGCTTCTGTCAATCTGCCCAGTGAGGAGGGAGGGAGCCAGGAGAGCCGCTACACGCACAGCACTGGATCAGGAATGGGCTCAGGAATGTATGAGGGGGCAGGGGGAGATTCTGTTGCACAGAAGGTTTTTTACCTTAATGCATAAAATCTCCCTGTCAGAACACATATAGCTCAGCAGGGAGATCGCTGCACTAACATCATATAGTTAGTACAGTGAGCTCCTTTAGTGTTTTTTTTTTTTCATTCAGCCCACTGGGGTGAAAGGGGGGGGGGGGGGGTTATCTGTGTACCAGGCTCCGACTTAAAGTAAGCATATAGACATGTCAGACTGATTATGGCAAGTTTTCACCTGGAAAATTACTGAGGTCCAGCTGACATCATTCCTAATTATTCCTAGAATTACAGAGAGAGCAGCAGCAGATAACCGCCTCTACGCCTAGGTTCACAGCTGGCTGCGGGTTAGAAATCGTACGCGTTCAGCTGAACTCGCACAATTTCAACCCGGCAATGCAGTCTGACTTCGGGGGGCGATTTGACAGACATCTGTGTGGGTTCCTGCACAGATGTCTATTGAAATCGCACCCGAAGTTGCCAAAAGTAGTGCAGGAACTACTTTCAAGAATCGGTGCAGCGCCGCAAAGTCGTTCGGACAGTGCTATTGCCATGACATGTCAAATCGCATGCCAAATCGGACCAATGTGAACCGAGGCTACAGCGAAGGAGCGATAGGATAAAAGAAGGGAAGGGGTCACCTAGCATTCCTGTCACTGATAAGTTGTCACTAGTGTGGCATAGCTCTAGGAGAAAAGAAGTTCCTGGATGGCCGCACGTCAAAAATGGGCATCTTTATTGGCACGGTTAAAATCCCATTAGTCGTAACATCAAAATATGGAAAAACAGGACAGATAGCTAACGCGTTTCACACCCTATAATGGCGCTTATTCATGGCATAGCTCTAATTAAGACTAAGTATGCCAAATAAAATAAAGCCTTTTTATTCAGTATCCTGCTTAAAGAGGAGGTCCACCTGACGACATTTTTTTTTTTAAAAAGTCAGCAGCTACAAATACTGCAGCTGCTGACTTTTAATAAATACACTTACCTGTTCCAGCGATGCCAGCAGAAGATGGCGAGCGATCTCTTCTCTCGACTGCCCCCGCCGCCATCCTCTGTCAGGGAATCGGGAAGTGAAGCTTGCGACTTCACTGCCCGGTTCCCTACTGCGCATGCGCAAGTCACGCTGTGTGTGTCTTTATTGGTCCCCGTTGTATCCTGGGAACTGTGTGTTTCCCAAGACACAACGGGCATCCTCGGATAGGGGTGGGGCAGCTAGTCCCGGAAGTGGGTGCAGATACCTGTATTATACAGGTATCTGCACCCCCCTCCCCCCCCTGAAAGGTGCCAATTGTGGCACCGGAGGGGGGGGGGAGGGATCCGATAAGCGGAAGTTTCACTTTAGGGTGGAGCTCCGCTTTAAGCTTTGGACATATTCACCTGGAGTGCTAATTCAGCCACAAAATAATTTTGGTTTCAGTTACCTATGATTTTTCTCTGTAAATTAAAGACCCATTCAATCTCTGATAGTCTGGAGTTTTTATCACTCTTGTACAGGAGGTGTGTTACTGGCTAGATCACTAGGTGAAACCTGAGGGGGGAGAAAAACTTTAAAAAAAGACTAATGCATCCTCCACATGAATGATTGGTATGCTGCAATATGACATTTTTGGTTTTGAGTTTAATACCATTTTACTCAGGAGGATGTTTGCGTTATTTATGACCATACTAAACAAAAACCACCTTGATGTACAAAAAATGCTAATAAAAATTAAAAACAAAACTTCTAAAGTTATTTTTGTAAAGACCTGCTAACTATATCAAACTAAACATGATTTACAATCTCCTTATGTAAAGAACTACCTCAAAACAATTTAGACAAATTTCTATATAAACGCTTCATATAAAGAACTGCTAATTGCAATAAACATCATTTAACCACCTCCCGCCTGCCGTATAGACAAATGACTGCGGACGGGGTGCTCTCTTGTTCTGTGAGAACGCGCTGTGTCCCTGGGACACGCGTGATCCCGATCTCAGTAAAGAGCCGATGACGAGGCTCTTTACACATGTGATCAGCTGTGTCCAGTCACAGCTGATCACATGTAAACGACATGTAAACAAGGACATGCCTGTTATCGGCTCTTCTCACCTCACATTGACAGTGTGTGAGAAGAGGCAAAACGATCAGCGGCATTTCCTCAGGGGAGACCTGTACTGATAATCAGCGCACTATTCATCAGTGCAGCCCCAACCGTGCCCATCACAGCAAAAAATAAAAACCCAGCAGTGATTAAATACCACCAAAAGAGTGGTGTGAACAAATATATGATAAAAATTGAATTTAGGTACACCATTGCATGACCGCGCAATTGTCATTCAAAGTGCGACGGTGCTGAAAAATGGACCGGGCAGGAAGGGGTAAAAGTGCCCAGTATTGAAGTTGTTAAACTCTTGTCATATAGACCAGGTAACCAACCAAAAACAACACAAGTCCCTGTGCCTGCACAGAAAATTAGATATTTGATTTATAACAATATCTTTTTGTTCTGTGCCATCGATCCGTTTTAAGCGACAGTTCTTCAATGACAGGAAGCCAGCTGTAAGAAAATATATCTGCACACAATTTCCCCGTTATTTTAAAATGTTTCTAGTAAGTTCCTGAAACTTTTTACTGTTTTAAGTGGCTTTTTATTAATATTCAGTGTTCTGGCTACATATTCTTGCGGTAACCTCTTATTCTTTTTTTATTGTTTTAGATAATGGAGCAAACAGACAATGCTGTTAATGAAGAAAATAGTATTACAGGTGAAGCACAAGAAGTTCAGTGACGTAACCATTATTCTTCTATGAACTTATTTTGTTTTTTAATCTGGTATTTTCAGATAGGTTTAGAAATCTTCTGCTGTATTCTCCCTGTTGAAATTGTAATCTGAATATTTTCTATTTTTTTTTTTTTTTTTTTTTTTAATTGTATGTAAATCCGGAAGGGGAAGGAGGTTTTATGAAAAAAAATTGTAATATATTTGTTACTTGCTAACATGGTACAATACTCTTTCCACTTCTAATGTTGGAAGATCTATTTCTATTACATTGTGCCTTACTGCAGATAAAAAAGGTCTTTTTGATCTTTGCACTATAACAAAAGTAGGCAACAGCGGTGTCATCCAGCCCTTCCACTGTAGGTTGCCCTTAAAGGGAACTCCTTACTATGAGGGTGAGACGACTCTAATAATGGCTGAAATACTTGCTCCAGTTTGAAAAGTTTACTGTTTTTTATGGTCGGTGCACAATTTTCTTTTTTAATATTTTGGATTTAGAAGGACAAAGTCACCCATGGAAACCTGTTCTGCCTTTTTAGTCCAAAGCATCTCATACCACCTGCTACTGGAGAGCTCTTAGGTGCGGCCTTGTAAATTCAAGTTTACTATCTTTGCTACCAGTACACCCAAATTGCATAACAAGATGGCAGGAGAATCAACCAACTTGCATCTGCTTAAAGCTGAAATTTAATATTTGAGTATACCTTTAAAACCTGATGCATTGTATGTTGTGTTTTAGTCCTTCAGCATATAGAATGTGCCAAATCCACAGACTGCTGTGGGGAATCTCTGACAAGGCAGATATGCTGGAGAAATATGATAACAAATGAGTTACCGCTCCTGATGAGTTTGTAGAGGTGAGCTTTATCTCACCCCTATTCTGGAGCTGTGTTCCATTTTAAGCCAGTCATGTACTGTGTATGCCTGTACAGATATAGTTGTGCCATGTTATTTTCTTTACTAACACAAACATACAGTGGTTTTGTTAATATTATTCAAATTGCTGTTAAATACTCTGAATCCTGTTAATTAAAAACGGTGTAATCTTAAGATATCTGGGACATGGATTGCACAGTACTTTACCTTTTTAGCACCAGAGGAGCGTGTGAATTCCTGTACAGGCACAAATGTCTTCCCAAATGTCAGCTATTTATCACAACCATAACTTGTATACCAAACTTAATCCATAACGCTAAAAGTTAACCCCATACAATAGCCCTTAAAAGTAACCTTTAAACCTCTACTTTGAGGCTGCATTCACACCTGAGCGTTTTGTCGCCTGAAGCCTGAAGCTACAAAACGCTAAAGGATAAAAAATACATTATTCTCTATGGAGAAGGTTCACATCTCCACTCCAAAACTCCTGAAGCTCAAACAAGTTCCGGACCCTTTTTTGGCGCGCGTATCGGGCAGATTTGGGTGTTTTTATTCTTTTTACATTGGTGACCTTTTGCTCTGCACAAAATTTGTGGCAAAACACGGTAAAAAACGCCGAAATTTGCGCGATTTTCTGCCTGAAAAGCTACACTCAGGTGTGAATGCAGCCTGACACACCAATCCCAATAATACCATGAAAATACATTTAAAAAAAAGTAACCTAGCCCCAAAAAGTCCTTTTCCACTCTCTTAAAGTAATCTTAAACACCTAATTCCTGTAACTAAGCCTGAGTATAAACCATTACCCTACTTCCTAGTGCTAATAGACATCAACCCCTAACAATTTTACATAACGTACTATAGATGTATTGTATGATACTTGTCTTGACAGTCCCACTTAAAGAAGTACTGGTGCTGACAACACAATTTTAACAGCCCTGCTCTATATAAGCCTTAAAGTTGGTTGTAAACCCTTACACACCACTCTTTACCTATAGGTAAGCCTAGAATAAGGCTTACCTGTAGGTACTGTGAACATCACGTAAACTTGCAACGTTTAGGAGATTTTCACTGTATCAGCATGTGCCGACCTCATCGGCATATGCGCACTGAAGAAACGGCTCGCTTGTGCCATTTCTTCAGCTGCTGTGCCACTACCAGCGTCTCCCCCGCGCATGTGCAGAATTTACATCATCTTGGCTCCAGCCAATCGCATCGCCGGAGCCCGCGAACATGGAAATAACTCCGGAAGACATGTCGCCGGTCACATCGGTGTGCTGGGACCGCTGCGGGGGCTTCGATCTAAGGGAAGTATTTAAAACTAGAGCAGACAATCAACATCTTCTTCAGCTTGTTCAGTTAAGCTTTGAAAATGAAAGGTAGAAGCTGATTGGTTGCCATGCCCAGGTGCTGCAGATTTTACAGTAAAGGGATACTTCCATTAAATCCACTTATGTAGTAGACAAATGGCGATTGTTAGGACAAATAAGTTGCATCCTTTTCCTGGATGTTTTATACATGCACAAAAGTAAGAACATTTCAAACAGGCATAACCTGTAACTTGACAAACGCCTCAGAACAACCATTGTCTGCCTTTTTTTTTTTTTTTTCTTACAATAAAGGATTTGTATGAGCCCAAATCTACATGGCTTTCTATGCCTGCATGTTGTACGTTTACAAAAAAATGTAAGCCTATCTAGATATATACAAGCTTGTATCTAGAATTGTATATAAGCCATTTACATTATAAATCTAAACTTGAAAACCTATGTATATACTGTTAAAATACAGGTGCTTGTTGAGTTCAAAGGTTAAATCCAAGCAGTTCCTATCAACCCTGACTGTAAGCCTCATGCACACTGGACGTTGCCAGTAGCGTTAGCTGTAGAAAGCTGTAGAATGAGTTTTGCAGTAGCATTTTTTTAACTGCAGCTTTTTTTTTTAGCAAAACTATACTCCCACAAAAGCTTAGGGCTCAAAAACACTGAACAGCTGCTTTTTATTAATTCTTTGCGTTTTTCTGCATTTTTAAGCTTTTATCAGCGTTCAAGCCTTTTTACAGTTGAAAAACTCCTCCTTAAAAGCCACTAACTAGTTCTGTTTTTTTTTTTTAAGCCAGATCCCGCCCCTGCCAAAAATTGCTGATAACAGCATATGTGTGCATGGGCATAGGATAATATGTTGGGAAGTTTACTGGCTGTAGAAAAAAAGGCCTGAAGCCAAAAAACAGCGGCTGTAAAAACATCCAGTGTGCATGAGGCCCTAAGATAAAGCTGGAAACACTGCAGATCTTGATGCAGTCTGTCTGTAGGGTCTGCAGGAAAGAATTAAGTTTGGTGTGTATCACACCTTCTCCAGGGTGCTTTTGTCTTGCACCCACTCACTGCACTCAGGTTTTCATGCTTATAGCCAGATTTAAGCACATTGAAGGTGTAAATTCTAATTTGCATCAGCAAAATGTAATTAATAGTGTGGGTAAGTGGTTGTATGCACATTGGTCCTTGCACTTGACTTAATTTCCTTAATTTAATAACTTAAAGCGTAACTAAACCCATCAATTTAACAGTTTAAAATAAAAGCTACATTCCTGGGAATGCTAATTATCACATTTACTTGTGCTTTCAACCAAATTGTCAAATCTTCAAATGGCTGGAGTCATAACTGATCACATGTGCAGCATAATGGCAGACAGAGGCTAAGATGGCAGCCTCCTTGGCTGAAAAGGATAGGAGGGTTTAGTAATTCTTTAATACAAGAAGAAGTGGTATGTAGTAACCAACAGTAATGCATCACAAATCCGCCATTTAAAGGAGAAGTATGGCCATACTTCTCCTGTTGGTCACAAGAGTACACTTAGTTCTGCACTCCTGTGACCCAGATTCAAATGATTAAGTTAAAGCCTGAATTCCGACAATAATGCCAAACCAAAAGCCGGCTCAGCTTTTCAGCATGCCACTGAGAGCCTGAGGCAGCCTCTCCCACCCCCTGCACAGGCCAGCGCTCAGCATAGAATGATGATTGACAGACCCCAAGAACTGTGTGATCAGAAGTCTTTGATTTCTCAGCTCTTAGGGTAGAGCTGGCAGGGGACAGCTGTAGCATTGCATTGATGCTGCAGCCATCTAGGTATTTATAAATGTTATTTTCCATTCCCGCACTTCTCTTTTAATCAGCTGCTATCAGTTTTTGTGCTTGGTTGCTGTAGGTCTGATCAGCTTTTTGCTCTTCTATTAATAAGAGTAGGTAATCCTAAGCTTTTGAATAGCATTGAATATTCATTCACACCAGTGGGCGAATTATACCTCAGCTGTGGGTGTGCACTGTGAAGAGAAGCACTGCCAAGGCGATATAATGGTGGTGTAGGGCACTGTTTTTTCTCCCCATTGTTATTGAACTGTCACAAAATGACATTTCATTCATATTTTGCAGTGTGCCGCAACATGCTGCACTTTTTCAGCATAGGGGTGTAAACTGATTTTATAGGCTTAAAAGAAAATTGCCTGGTCTATGCAGTGGACAAGGCTGCCCAATGCATACCATGTGAATAGGCCCCCAGGCCTATCCTTTCTCTAGTTGTAGCACAGCCAAAATGGAAGTCCTTGCAGCCATTGCAGGGTTGAGGTCTCAGTTTGTTTATACAGTGCCTTGCAAAAGTATTCACCCCCTTGGCTTTTTACCTATTTTGTTACATTACAGCCTTTAGTTCAAGTTTTTTTTTAATCTGAATTATATGTGATGGATCAGAACACAATAATCTAAGTTGGTGAAATAAAATTGGAAAAATATATACATAAAACTATTTTTCAGAAATAAAAAACTGATAATTGGCATGTGCGTATGTATTCACCCTCTTTGTTATGAAGCCCATAAAAAGTTCTGGTGCAACCAATTACCTTCAGAAGTCACATAATTAGTGAAATGATGTCCACTTTGTGTGCAATCTAATGCCCCGTACACACAATCGGAATTTCCGACAACAAAACCGTGGAATTTTGTTCGAAGGTTGTTGGCTCCAACTTGTCTTGCATACACATGGTCACACAAATGTTGGCCAAAAATTACGAACGCGGTGACTGACAACGAACCGAGAAAAAGGAAGTTCAATAGCCAGTGCGGCTCCTTTTGCTCGATTCCAAGCATGTGCGTTGGACTTGTGTACACGCAATCGGAAATTCCGACAACAGCGTTTTGTTGGCAAAAAATTTGAGAACCTGCTAGCCAACATTTGTTTCAGCCAACAAGCTCACATCCAACATTTGTTGTCGGGAAATCCGATCGTGTGTACGGGGCATTCGCGTCACATGATCTGTCATTACATATACACACCTTTTTGAAAGGCCCCAAAGGCTGCAACACCTAAGCAAGAGGCACCACTAACCAAACACTGCCATGAAGACCAAGGAACTCTGCAAACCAGTAAGGAACAATGTTGTTGAGAAGTACAAGTCAGGGTTAGGTTATAAAAAAATATCCAAATCTTTGATGCTCCCTAGGAGCACCATCAAATCTATCATAACCAAATGGAAAGACCATGGCACAACAGCAAACCTGTCAAGAGACGGCCGCACACCAAAACACACAGACCGGGCAAGGAGGGCATTAATCGGAGAGGCAGGACAGAGACCTAAGGTAACCCTGGAGGAGCTGCAGAGTTCCACAGCAGATACTAGAGTATCTATCTGTACATAGGACGGCAGTAAGCAGTACGCTCCATAGAGTTGGGCTTTATGGCAGAGTGGCCAGAAGAAAGCCATTACTTTCAGCAAAAAACAAAATGGCACGTTTTGAGTTTGCGAAAAGGCATGTGGGAGACTCCCAGAATGTATGGAGGAAGGTGCTCTGGTCTGATGGGACTAAAATTTTACTTTTTGGCCATCAAAGAAAACCCTATGTCTGGCGCAAGCCCAACACATCGCATCACCCAAAGAACACCATCCCCACAGTGAAACATGGTGGTGGCAGCATTATGTTGTGGGGATGTTTTTCAACAGTCGGGACTGGGAAACTGGTCAGAGTTGAGGGAAAAATGGATGGTGCTAAATACAGGGATATTCTTGAACAAAACCTGTACCACTGTGTGTGTGATTTGAGGCTAGGACAGAGGTTCACCCTCCAGCAGGACAATGACCCCAAACGCACTGCTAAAGCAACACTTGAGTGGTTTAAAGGGAAACATGTAAATGTGTTGGAATGGCCTAGTCAAAGCCCAGACCTCAATACAATAGAAAATCTGTGTTCAGACTTAGATTGCTGTTAACAAGCGCAAACCATCCAACTTGAAGGGGCTGGAGCAGTTTTGCAAGGAGGAGTGGGCAAAAATCCCAGTGGTAAGATGTAGCAAGCTCATAGAGGCTTATCCAAAGCTGTGATATCCGCAAAAGGTGTCTTTACAATGTATTGACTTTTTAGGGGGTGAATGGTTATGCACATTGACGTTTTCTGTTATTTAGTTTTCTTTACAATAAAAAAAAAAAAAATCTTCAAAGTTGTGGGCATGTTCTGTAAATTAAATGATGCAAATCCTCAAACAATCCATGTTATTTCCCGGTTGTGAGGCAACAAAACACGAAAAATGCCAAGAGGGGTGAATACTTTGCAAGGCACTGTAACTGCAGAGCAAAATGGAAGTGATACGAATAGTGTATGTGCTTGTGTATATCCCAGTGCAGCACACAATGGAAATAATCTGAATAGGACATGTTCCTGTTATGATTTAACTGCACTGGGCAAAATATTCAAGCTAAAGTATACACTGTGGGAGAACCACATTAAAGGACCCTTTCACATCTGTCTGCATTTGTATGTCACTCCCTAACATCCCATTTGAATGACCAAAAAAAAATGCCTGCTTATTTTTTTGCGCCATGGTGTACCACTACAGATAGTAGTGCATTACCATATGTCACTATGCGCTGCAATGCAGCTGTGTTGTGAAGGTGCATTTTGGGTGCCATTCAAAATGAAGGTGTGTAAGGTGCCACAGTGCATAAATGTTAAGCCAGCATAAAAGCAGTATATACTACTTAGGTTCCAGTGTACACCAAATGAAAAGCATGATCTTTTTTACTTTTTTTTTGCATTTTGAGCTTTATTTAGCCTAAAGAAGAACTCAACTTTTGCACTTTTTTTTTTTTATTTAAAATTAAAATATTATTTAAGATAAACTACAATCTGTGTAGCCTCACTGAACAGGCGCTGCCAGGGGGGGGAAGTTTTGCTTCCTTTATGAAGTTTTGTGTAAGCTGTGCTGTCACTCGGCATGATATTGCAGAGTGGGGTTGGCATAGGCACACCGTTTCTCAAGGTCTCAGACACATTAGTTGCTCTCTTACGTCAAGGACAAAAATTGCCTATAGTAGCCATATAAATGAATCATAGTTGTAGATTGCTCATTTTGAAACATTTTCATTCTTTTCACTTAAACTGGAGTTCTTCTATAATTCCATTTAGATTTTAACAGCAGCTGCTGTTAAAGTAGCTTGCTGTTCTTTTTTGGCTTTGATTATATATATATATATATATATATATATATATATATATATATATATATATATATATATATATATATATATATATATATATATATATATATATATATATATATATATATATATATTAGCACAATTTCGCCCACTAAGTCGTACGGTGCAGGAGTACATCACATTCTTTGAAATGTAGTTATAACACACCGTATGACATGAATAAAATCTGAATAGCAATTGTAACCATTCTGCTTCTCTGTACAGATTTGTATGCTGGTACAAACACAATGTAATCTACAACAAAATCATTTTGTGGAAGAACCCTTGTTTTTATATCTTTTGATACAAATACAGGATTTATTATGGCATTATACTTTTGATAACAAGGTTTGAAATGTTTCAGGCTAAAAATAGTGACTTTCTAACATTTTCAATACTAATAAAACTGATTAAAGCACCATGTTTGTAATATTTTTATTAAACTAAAAATTTGTGATTCAATAAATATGTAATTTAATTACAATGTATGGTGTTTTGCTTCTTTTTTTTTTTTTTTTTTTTTTGTATACCACTACATGCATAAAAGGGAAGAATGGTAAGCCTTCCTTCCCCATTCACTTCTTCAACCCATAATAAAGATGATGCTTCAGGAGTGTTGGGAAGATGAATGCTGCTTTATGAAGACATGAAGAGCCATAATCTACACACCCACAATCCTGCACTGTAATTGACAACTTTCATTTATTGTTAGCAAAGTTTTATCTTTGTATTGCACAAATGCAGATCACATCATGTGGCACTAGACGCCTGTATACTAACAGACATACAAATAAACTGTCCACCATGTGGACCTGGCAGAGTTGGTGCTTGGGTTGTGGGTGTCAAGGTAACAGCTCTCCATGCAGATGTAAAAGCTAACTTATTGAGTTATTAGATGTTTGTGTGTGTGTACATATTTTTGTGTTAATCACTCCATAAACTAAGGTAAGCCATTGTAAAGCAGGTAAACCAAAGTTTTGCATGTTTATATCTACATTTTCACTATGTGGGGTCCTTCTAACAGGTATGCCTCTATGCATGTTGGTTTCCCTGCACCCCGGCACTGTGATGTTCTTGGCTTTAGTGGAGTGACTGCACATTTATCATGGCAGAAGGTGATCCATACATGAGATGAGAATCAGCAATGCTCAGCCTACTCCTAGCTAAGACACTTATCTTTTTTATCTCACATGCAATGCAAAATGCAAGATTTAGAGAGTAAGCATAAAGTATATACAGTATACAGGGGGTCCCCGAGTTATGAACTTGTTAGGGACTGCCCGCCTGTTATGTCGGATTTGTTCGTAAGTCGGCCGCGCATGCGCAGACCGACAATTACGGACATTTCCGGACATTTCCGATGTTCCGTCTAATGCCGTTCTGCGCATGCGCGGCAAATTACGGACATTTCCGAAGTTTTCCGGCATTTTCCGAGGCCCCGTCTGGCCGCGCATGCGCAGAGCGGCCGGAGGATGGCGGAAAATGGCGGAGGGTCCCTGCAGCACCCCGTTCGTAAGTAGGGGATGTTCGTAGGTCGGGCGTTCGTAAAAGTCGGGGACCCCCTGTAAATGCAAAAACAAAGTTTACTGCATTTTAGCTTATTCCTTAGATATACTGGTTCCATTAGTTTCCCTTTTTCAGGTCTTATTTTCACTTGCTGATCTTCATAGTGTAGCTGCATGACTTCTTCATAGATCGAAGCTTGAACAGCTTCTTCCAATGATACAGTCCCTCTTTAACCTCTTTGTGCCGAAGGGTAAAACAAATCTTCATGCCTAAGCACAATTTTGCAACTTTGACATGTGTTCGTAAAACTGTATATATCATTACAACTACTTTATGCATCCAGGTGAATTATACATTTATTTTATTTTTATTGTTTTAGGACAAATTGGGCTTTCATTTGATGGTAAATGATATCTCCTTTTTAATATTTTTTTTGTTTTTTCATTATCAAAGGAAAACTGGCCCAAGATAGAAAACAGAAAAAAGTCTAGTGGGGCTGCATATTTGTATACCCTTGGTGTGAAGGGGTTAAAGATTTGTATGTTGTGATCATATCTCCTCTTAAATACCCCTTCTCCAGTAGCACTCTGTTTTTCTTTAGGGTCAAGCGCTCACTGTGCTGTCCCTATGAAAGTGCGGCGGTTTGACCCTAAGGGCCCTTTCACACGGATACATTTTTCCTGCGTATTTACTTTGCAAATAAATGCAGGAAAAACGTTTACCTTTAAATCCTATGGGACTTTTCACACCACTGCGCTGTGGGTGCGGTGCGTTTTTAGTTGTCACTAAATGATATATTGCTCACACATGCCATAGTTATATGTGGAATTGCACCCCAAAATACATTTTGCTGCTTCTCCTGAGTATGGGGATACCACATGTGTGGGACTTTTTGGGAGCCTAGCCGCGTACGGGGCCCCGAAACCCAAGCACCGCCTTCAGGATTTCTAAGGGTGCAAATTTTTGATTTCACTCCTCACTACCTATCACAGTTTCGAAGGCCATAAAATGCCAAAATAGCACAAAACCCCCCCAAATGACCCCATTTTGGAAAGTAGACACCCCAAGCTATTTGTTGAGAGGCATGGTGAGTATTTTACAGCTCTCATTTGTTTTTGAAAATGAAGAAAGTAAAGAAAAAAAAATTTTTTTTTTTTTTTTTTTTCAATTTTCAAAACTTTGTGACAAAAAGCGACATCTGCAAAATACTCACAATACCTCTCAGCAAATAGCTTGGGGTGTCTACTTTCCAAAATGGGGTCATTTTGGGGGGTTTTTATGCCATCTGGGCATTCCATGGCCTCCGAAACTGTGATTGGCAGTGAGAAGTGAAATAAAAAAATTACTCCCTTAGAAAGCCTGAAGGCGGTGCTTGGTTTTTGGGGTTCCGTACGCAGCTAGGCTCCCAAAAAGTCCCACACATGTGGTATCCCCGTACTCAGGAGAAGCAACAGAATGTATTTTGGGGTGTATTTCCACATATGCCCATGACATGTTTGAGCAATATATCATTTAGTGACAACTTTTTGTAAAAAAAAAATATATATATTTTTTTTTTTTCATTATTCAATCTCTTGGGACAAAAAAAAAAAATATTTAATGGGCTCAACATTGCTCTCAGCAAATAGCTTGGGGTGTCTACTTTCCAAAATGGGGTCATTTGGGGGAGGTTTGAACTGTCCTGGCATTTTATGCACAACATTTAGAAGCCTATGTCACACGTCACCCACTCTTCTAACCACTTGAAGACAAAGCCCTTTCTGACACTTTTTGTTTACATGAAAACATATTTTTTTTTTGCAAGAAAATTACGTTGAACCCCCAAACACTATATATATTGTTAAAGCAAAGGCCCTACAGATTAAAATGGTGGGTGTTGCATTTTTTTTTTCCACACAGTATTTGCGCAGCGATTTTTCAAAACGCATTTTTTGTGGAAAAAATACACTTTTTTTTATTTTAATGCACTAAAACACACTATATTGCTCAAATTTTTGATGAAATAAAAAATATGATCTTAGGCCGAGTACATGGATACCAAACACGACATGCTTTAAATTGCGCACAAACACGCAGTGGCGACAAACTACATACATTTTTAAAAGCCTTTAAAAGCCTTTACATGATACCACATTAGATTTACGGAGGAGGTCTACTGCTAAAATTACTGCCCTCGATCTGACCTTCGCGGTGATACCTCACATGCATGCTGCAATTGCTGTTTACATATGACGCCAGACCAACGCTTGTGTACGCCTTTGCGCAAGAGAAGGGGGGGCAGGGGTGCTTTTTTTTTTTTTTTTTTTTTTTTTTTTTATTTATTTATGTTTTTTTTTATATTTTTAAACTGTTCCTTCCATTTTTTTTCTTTGTTATGATTTTTATTGTTATCTCAGGGAATGTAAATATCCCCTATGATAGCAATAGGCAGTGACAGGTACTCTTTTTTTGAAAAAATTGGGGTCTATTAGACCCTAGATCTTTCCTCTGCCCTCAAAGCATCTGACCACACCAAGATTGGTGTGATAAAATGCTTTCCCAATTTCCCAATGGCGCGGTTTATATCCGGGAGGGGGGACATTCCCTCCTACTGCTTGTAAAAGCAGTCTAGAGGCTAATTACCCGCTAGAATTGCTTTTACATGAAAGCCGATCACTGGCTGAAAAGAATGATACCAAGATGATACCTAAACCTGTAGGCATCATTCTGGTATAACCATTCAAAGTCCAGCAACATACTGGAAATATATTGTAATCTTTTTTTTTTTTCATGCAGCCTCTTGGCTGAACGAAAAAAAGAGATTGATTGGTGGGTATGCCCACCATTAGAATACCTCCCTTCATCCACCCACTTCTAATGATGGGCATACATGCACCATTTATATATGCCGATGCATGGGGGCATCCTCCCGCAAAAGTTATGCCGTGTACACACGGTCGGAATTTCGACCGTATGTACGTGGCATTAGGAGCCAATCGCTCCTCCCCCCCCTGCTGCCCCCATGCTTCGGCACATATGCTCTTTTTTTTAACTGTGGTGGTGAAATCACCTCCTACAGCGTTGGAGTCGCGGCTTTATGTATCGTGGGAGCAAACGCTGTTTGCTGTCAAGATAAATAAATCCGCGCTGCAACTGAATGGCGCACCTGAAAACAAAAAAATGCTTAACACTAAAACACAGTAAACAAAATTACATACCTGAAAAGCAAGCATGATAAAACATGATAAAACATAATAAAACATTGCAGAATAGAATGGAGTAAAAAAAGAGCAACAATAGAGAGAGAGAGAGAACAATAAAACGACAACTATTTTTGTTTTTTTTATTTTTTTGAGATTCACAGGTAAAAAAGCTCCTGACTGTTAGCGACTGAATCAAAACGCTACCACAAAAAAAATGTTAGCGATCGCAGGGATCAGGCCTGACTCTGCGAACACTGCAGTTATGTGTGCTTAGTGTTTTGTAAGTGACAGTGATCGATCGATACTGCACTTGGGTGGGCTGGGCTGGGCGGAGGGGGAAAACGCAGGTGCTAGCAGGTATCTGGGCTGATCCCGCTAACAATGCGTTTTTTTGGAACCCTAAACTGCTGGGACGCTAGTATAGATCTGATCAGATCAGATATTGATCTGTTCAGATACTATACCACTAAGGGAGGTGTATGCTTTGCGCGTGGGTGTTTGCGGTACTGGCACTAACCTGGGGCGACGCAGACCTTATTTGACCCTAAAACCTAATTGATATCACCCGCCGGGCGATCAGGGGGTTAAACCGTTATTGGGTAATAAATGGCGGGTGCCCTGACAGTATAAAAAACAAGCTAACTAACCAGCGTCACCCGTAACAGTAATACAAAAAAAAAACTGGTTACCTAGCGACACTAATGCAGGGATCAGAAAAACGATCGCTTAGTGACACTGGCAAAAGGGGGTGAAAGGGTTAACTAGGGGCAATCAGGGGGTTAAACCTTTATTAGGTAATATATGGGGGTACCTGACGCTATATAAAAACCTGACGGGGAACCTAAATAACGAAATAACTAACTGGCTAACCAGCGTCACCAGTGACAGTTATACAGTGATCACTGGTGAAAGGGTTAACTCTAGGGGCAATCAGGGGGTTAAAACCTTTATTTAGGTTGTAATATGGGGGTACCTGACCTATAAAACTATTTATGAACCTATATAAAACATGGCGGTTAAAATAAAAAAAAAAATGGTTACCTAGCGACACAATGCAGCGATCAGAAAAACGATCGCTTAGTGAAAAAAAAAAGTCCTGCATGCAGCCTCTTTAATGCAGTTTTGGAAACCGCACCAAAAATGCAGCTTCCCATTGAAATGAAAATTGCATTAAAACCGCATCCGCGATTTGCATTTTGTCACGTCCAGGTGCAGGCGGCATGCAGGGGAAACGCATCTGAAACGCGGTAAAAATGCATATGCGTTCATACTGCAGAGCAGCATGAAAGGGGCCTAATACTACAAACCCCATTCACATGTCTCTCAACCTTAAGATTTAGGTATTGTGGACAGGACACAAGTTTTCTGGCAGGGCCAACTGGTATTTTTCTTTGCATGCAAAAAATTTACTTGGCCTGAGAAAAAAAATAAACAAATGTATCCACCACATCGAAGGAGCTGCAATATATTATATTTTTGCTCTTGGATGTATACTTTTTTTTTTTTTTTTTTTTTTTACAGTAAACCAAAAATAGCTTTATTGAAGATAGTAAAGATACATGACAGCAGCACTTCAGACAATGAGGTACAAAAACAATACTTATGCGGTTGGGTACATGTAGGTAGGGTACAACAGAGCGTGAATGTATAACATTATAAGACATCATAATGAGAGTCCAAACATATTATCAAAGGAAGGCTGTAAATACCAAACATGAGAGCGCACATAAATTTCTCTTCCTCGCCCCCCAGACTTCCCTTAACCTATACCATAGGGAGAGGGTATTAGCTGTCTCTGGGTTGGGAGCAGATTCTAACAACAGTTTCACACTGATATTTCTTCACGTGTCAGCTTCATTTAGCCAGGCGTCCCAGATTTTCCCATATTTGGCTTTGCATCCCCTGTGGACGTATATCTCTTTCTTATAGGGGAGGACAGCGTTTATCGTGGCTTCAATGGGTCTGAAGCCATTTTCTGGCAATGAGTAGTCTCGCCGTGAAAAGTGATTCCTTAAGGAATATTTTATGGAATTTGTCTGAGTCGGGGTCTGGAAAAATGCCTAGTAGGCATTGCTTGGGGCATAAGGTTAAAGGGGACCCCATTTTGTCATGGATGAATCGTACAATCTGAGTCCAATAGGCCTGGATCACCGGACATTCCCAAATCATATGGAAAATAGTGCTTTGCGGACTCTGGCATCTGGGACATAGAGGGCTGTACCCTGGTTTGTATTTCGCTATCTTAAGTGGCGTCAGATATGTCCTGTGGAGTATGTATAATTGCGTGAGGCGGTCAGACAACTTAGTTGAAACTTTCTTGCAGGATTCCAGCGCATCTTCCCATTCGTCATCCTCCAGCTCCCCCACCTCGCGTGCCCATCTCTCTTTTAATTTATATGCCAGAGTCACCGCCTGTGGTCTAAGGAGTGAATTGTATATCAGAGAGGTCAGTTTGCGATGATCTTGCCCATCAAAAATATGGACTAGATCAAGGCAGTCCACCTTTGGTGAGTTCTCTCGGAATTGCACCTGTAGAGCGTGGCGGAGCTGGAGGAAGCGAAAATGCATGGAGTTGGGGAGGTTGAACCTCTCCTTGAGCTGCTGGAAGGACCTTAGCACGTTCCCTTGATATAGGTCCGACAAGTAGTGCACCCCCCTAGCCTGCCACATGGATGTATACTTTAAGAACTGTAATTTCTATAATCTTTCTTAGAAAATGATGGTTTATGGGTTTGCCTGGTATCTGCAAATGCATACTCTAGAATAATTTATGTTATTGCAGTTATCTGCCCCAACATTTTGCATACTAAAATCTGAATGGTTATTGTCACGTACTGCGGTATTAAGCTCTGCAGGTTTTTGATGCCATAATGTGCTAGTATGCACTGCATACTTACCTGTCAAACAAGGCCCTCCATCACTCGCCTTTCACCTTTCCTGCTGTTTCCATCCCATCTTTACCCGGTCTTTCTTCTGGGTTTGTGCTTGTGCTTATTGATTCCTTGAATGGTCAGGCCGCAATGACGTCACTCCCAAACATACACATCGGAGTCATCTGAGACGGCAAGGCGCTCTCTGCAATCATTTCATAGGCAGTGTGCTGTAAATGCAGAGCAAACTGCGCATGTGTGAGTAATGTCATTGGCCAGTGTCGTCACATCTCCAAAATTGCACTAATTTCAAATGTTTCAAAGGTACTTTACAAGTCATATGGCAAAGTTCCAAAGGTTTAATGCTGCTTTAAAAAGCAAATCAATGTAAGATCAGCCAGTAATCTGCTAATATTATCCAGAAAACATTCAGCTTTGCTTAAAGCAGATTGCACAAAAGCACTCATAGGTGTAACTCTTGGATAGGATTGGGAGAAAGGTTTTTAACGCCTAGTCCACAGAAACTTCCTCTTGGACACACTAGTCTAATGAAACGGGGTATTCAGAAAGCATTTGCAAAGCTTTCAGTAAGCTTTTTAGGATTTTTCTCAAATCCCTTAAAGCCCTCTTTTCAGGTTTGGCTGCCAAACCAGCTGATGAGCTATGTTCATTGTTGTCAATCAAGTCCTGATGAAGAGGTTGCTCTTGGGCCCTTAAAATGCACTGGATACTTTTTAGATTTCCCCCCTTGACTTCAATTGGAATAAAGTTGTATCTGGGACTCTTAACAGTGGTCTGGCTCTTCAAGTTCCATTTTTGCTACATTACACTACAATCCAAGGAGACTGTGGTGATCCTTATGGGTGTAGGTCAGTTGAGTTGGATGGCAATAGCTTAGAGAGTTGTACCCCCTCTTCCCGAGTGACATTCTGTGTATGAGGTTCTGAAGAGATTCATAGGAGGTAAGGATGGCTTCCTCCAAAGCAGTGGTCGCATTGTTGGCTTTGGGATAGAATCACCAATGCACATGTGCCAGTTGCGAGGCCACGTAATAAAGGCAAGGAAGTGCCAGACCCCCTTCCAGAATGAGTAGTTGCAAGGTGTTTTTTGAGATCCGAATCGCTCCTCCCCTCCAGATAAAGTTAGTGAGGACAGAGTCTATCTCTTTGAATTTGGTTTTGGTGATATAGATTGGTGAATTATTCAAAATATACAAGAAGCGTGGCAGAAAAATCATTTTTAAAAATATTTATCCTACCTAGTAATGTTAAAGGAAGGTTTGACCATATCTTCTGTGTGTTCCTTAATCTACCAATAAGAGGGCCCAGATTAATTTTTTTGTATAAGATGGGGTGCTGTATCAAAACCCCCAGATAACAAAAAGAGTGGATGATCTGTAGTGGGCATGTGTGAAGGCAACACTATAGAGGCTGTCTGGTCTATCATCATAAATAGGAGAGATTTGTCCCAGTTAACCTGGAAACCTGAGAAATTACCAAACCGCCGGATAGTATCCAGCAGGGCTGGGAGAGACGACTGGGGGTCCGCCAAATATATCAGCATGTCGTCTGCATAAAGGGATACCTTTTCTTTCAAACCCCCAATCGTCTATCCCACAATCGACCGACTGGATCGTATCAGTGCCGCAAGGGGTTCTTTCGCCAGTGCGAACAGCAATGGCGACAGAGGATATGGAAGCATTCACTCTTAAGCCCCGTACACACGATCAGACTTTTCGAAGGGAAATGTTGGATGTGAGGTTGTTGGCGGACAATCCAATCGTGTGTATACTCCATCGAACAATTGTTGTCGGACTTTCCGCTAAAGAAATGTTGGCTAGCATGTTTTCAAATTTTCTGCCAACAAATGTGTGTTGTCGGACTTTCCGATCGTGTGTACAAAAGTTCAAAGTACAAACACGCATGCTCAGAAGCAGAAGCGGTCGGTCTTGTAATGGAGAATGAACATTCGTGACGGCAAATTATGAAATCTCCAAATGCAGCGCACAATTCTCTTCTTCTTTAATGGGATAATAATGAAGCTGCTTTGCAGGTGATACTGATGGAGTTATTGCAAACAAAATTTTTTCTAGTGATTATCAAGAATAATATTATGTTTTTTTTTTTGTGCAAGTTACCACAACACCATTATCCCCTACTTTTTAAGAACAAAGATACAACTATGTTGGTGTTCCTTTTCAATTTTACATTGTATTTTTTAAAATGTAACTGACTACTCAAACTGTCATTTGAAATAAAACACATAGCCAAGTATTATTCTCCAATTTTTTTATTGTGCATTAACCACTTTACAACCGGCCCATAGCCGAATGACGGCTACGGGGCGGTTGCTTAACTCTGGGAGGGCGTCATATGACGTCCTCCCGGAATTCCCCTCTTGCGCGCCCCCTGGGGCGCGCACTCGAGAACTTCCGTGATCGCCGGGTCCAGAGGACCCGGCGGATCACGGATCACGGTAAACGGCCGCTCATCGCGGCCGTTTACCACGTGATCGCTCCGTCAAATGACGGAGCGATCACATGTAAGCAAACCGGCGTCATTTGATGACGCCGGTTCCTATCCCCTCCTCTCTCTGTACCGATCGGTACAGTGTGAGAGGAGAGGGGGAGGGATCGGTGGCAGCAGTGCTGTGGGCGGGATCTGTAGTGCCCACAGCCTGCTCTGCCACCACCGATCCATCCATCCATGCTCAGCCATCCCTCCATACCCTGCAATACACAGCGATAGCCTGCAGTGTATTGCTGGGTATTGCAGGGTATGGAGGGATGGCTGAGCATGGATGGATGGATACCCAGCAGTAATCTGCCATTACCCTGCCATACTCTGCCATTACCCTGCCATACTCTGCCATTACCCTGCCATACTCTGCCATTACCCTGCCATACTCTGCCATTACCCTGCCATACTCTGCCATTACCCTGCCATACTCTGCCATTACCCTGCCATACTCTGCCATTACCCTGCCATACTCTGCCATTACCCTGCCATACTCTGCCATTACCTGCGATACTCTGCCATTACCCTGCGATACTCTGCCATTACCCTGCGATACTCTGCCATTACCCTGCGATACTCTGCCATTACCCTGCGATACTCTGCCATACCCTGCGATACTCTGCCATACCCTGCGATACTCTGCCATACCCTGCGATACTCTGCTATACCCTGCCATTACCCTGCGATACTCTGCCATTACCCTGCGATACTCTGCCATTACCCTGCGATACTCTGCCATTACCCTGCGATACTCTGCCATTACCCTGCCATGCCATACTCTGCCATACCCTGCGATACTCTGCGATACCCTGCGATACTCTGCGATACCCTGCCATTACCCTGCGATACTCTGCCATTACCCTGCGATACTCTGCCATTACCCTGCGATACTCTGCCATACCCTGCGATACTCTGCCATACCCTGCGATACTCTGCCATACCCTGCGATACTCTGCCATTACCCTGCCATTACCCTGCCATACTCTGCCATTACCCTGCCATACTCTGCCATTACCCTGCCATTACCCTGCGATACTCTGCCATACCCTGCGATACCCTGCCATACTCTGCCATACCCTGCCATACTCTGCCATTACCTGCGATACCCTGCGATACTCTGCCATACCCTGCCATACCCTGCCATTCCCTACCATTACCCTGCCATTACCCTGCCATTACCCTGCCATTACCCTGCGATACTCTGCCATTACCCTGCCATACTCTGCCATTACCCTGCCATACCCTGCCATACTCTGCCATACCCTGCCATGCCATACCCTGCCATTACCTGCGATACTCTTCCATACCCTGCCATACCCAGCCATACCCAGCCATACCCTGCGATATTCTGCGATACCCTGCAATGCTCGCTACGATCAAAGCCAGGATCGTTTTTTTTTTTTTCAGGCTTTCCACCCTAGAGGTGAGATGTGGGGTCTTATTGACCCCATATCTCACTGTAAAGAGGACCTGTCATGCCATATTCCTATTACAAGGGATGTTTACATTCCTTGTAATAGGAATAAAAGTGATCAAAAAAATTTTTGGGGGGAAAAAAAGTGTCAAACTAAAATAAATAAAGTAAAATGAACAATAAAAAAAAAAAAAAAAAAAAATGTAAAGCGCCCCTGTCCCTGTGCGCTCGCATGCAGAAGCGAACGCATACGTAAGTCCCGCCGACATATGAAAACGGTGTTCAAACCACACATGTGAGGTATCGCTGCGAACGTTGGAGCGAGAACAATAATTTTGGCCCTAGACCTCCTCTGTAACTCAAAACATGTAACCAGTAAAAAGTTTTAAAGCGCCGCCTATGGGGATTTTTAAGTAGCGAAGTTTGGCGCCATTCCACGAGTGTGTGCAATTTTGAAGGGTGACATGTTAGGTATCTATTTACTCGGCGTAACTTCATCTTTCACATTATGCAAAAACATTGGGCTAAATTTACAGTTTTGTTTTTTGTAAAGCACAAAACTTTTTTTTCCCAAAAAAAAAAATGCGTTTGAAAAATTGCTGCGCAAGTACCGTGCTAGATAAAAATTGCAACGACCGCCATTGTATTCTCTAGGGTCTTTGCTAAAAAAACATATATAATATTTTGGGGTTCTATGTAATTTTCTAGCAAATAAATGATGATTTTTACATGTAGGAGAGAAATGTCAGAATTGGCCTTGGTGCTCCAGAACGCCTGATGGCGCTCCCTGCATGTTGGGCCTCTGTATGTGGCCACGCTGTGTAAAAGTCTCACACATGTGGTATCGCCGTACTCGGGAGTAATAGCAGAATGTGTTTTGGGGTGTAATATGTGGTATGCATATGCTGTGTGTGAGAAATAACCTGCTAATATGACAATTTTGTGAAAAAAAAAAAAAAATAAGAAAAAAAATCTTGATTTTGCAAAGAATTGTGGGAAAAAATTACAACTTCCAAAAACTCACCATGCCTCTTTCTAAATACATTGGAATGTCTTCTTTCCAAAAAGGGGTCATTTGGGGGTATTTGTACTTTTATGGCATGTTATGGACTCAAGAAATGAGATCGGCCGTCAGTACTTCAGGTGTGATCAATTTTCAGATATTGGCACCATAGCTTGTGGACTCTAAAACTTTCACAACGACCAAATAATATACCCCAATTTGTACTTATTTTTACCAAGGATATGTAGCAGTATAAATTTTGGCCAAAATTTATCAAGAAAAATGACAAAATTTGCTAAATTTTATAACAGAAACGAAGAAAAATAAATTTTTTTTTACAGAATTTTCAGTCTCTTTTTCTTTTATAGCGCAAAAAATAAAAAACCCAACGGTGATTAAATACCACCAAAAGAAAGCTCTATTTGTGTGAAAAAAAGGACAAAATTTTCATTTGGGTACAGTGTTGTATGACTGAGTAATTGTCATTCAAAATGTGAAAGCACCGAAAGCTGAAAATTGGTCTGGTTATTAAGGGTGTTTAAGTGCCCAGTGGTCAAGTGGTTAAAAAAAAAAAAAAATTTGACATGCCATCTGCTAATAGAACGTAACCAAAAAATGCATTCTATGCATCCAAAAATATAGAAAATTTACCTAACCAAATCATTATTCAACCAAAAAATTATGTCAAAGCAATAACTCCAAGGCCAATAATAAATAACTTGTTATCTCCTCCGATTCCGCAACATGTCTGGTTGACGAACTTTCAGAAACAAACTGAAAAACGTGAACAGAAAAGCGTGAATCAACACTCGCCAAATGTCTACTAACGCCAAATTAGCAGAAGGAGCCCAAAGGGTGGCGCTAAAGAGCTGAAAAACCACGTAGTACATCTAGTACGTCACTACATTCGTAATTGTTGGCCAACATTTGTGTGACCGTGTGTATGCAAGACAAGTTTAAGCCAACACCCTTCGGACAAAATTCCACGGTTTTGTTGGCGGAAAGTCTGATCGTGTGTACGAGGCATTACTCTAGCCATAGGCTTATGATACAATAGTTGTACCCATCTGATAAAGGCAGATAAATTATATGTATGCAATGCCACGCTTAGGAAAAAATGTGTTCTAAGGTTGCAGCCACCCCAAGAAAAAACGCAGGGTTCCCTGCGCTACCTATGACACAAAAGTGTATTGCGAATACCACTACTCCAAAACTATGGAGATAGGGGTACAATAAAAATTAATAGTAATAGTAAAAATATACTAATAAGTGCCTCTCTGTTAGTGGCTATAAACCATTTTCCACCAGTGTGTGATCTGTACACATGTGCAGTAATAGTTGTGCCTGCCTAGTGTACCACTAGGATATCTATAGTACACAAAAAGGCAAGTCTAACTAGATGCCTAAAAACCCAAAACCGATATAAGGCCCCTTTCACACTGAGGCGCTTTGCAGGCGCTAAAGTTCTAAAAATAGCGCCTGCAAAGCGCCTTCAAACAGCCGTTGCTGTGTCTCCAGTGTGAAAAAGCGGTGCGCTTGCAGGATGCTGAAAAATGTCCTGCAAGCCACATCTTTGGTGCGCTGTAGGAGCAGTGTATTTACCGCTCCTAAAGCGCCCCCTCCCATTGAAATCAATGGGGCAGCGCTCTCTCTCTCTCTGAACATTGGCCTGGGCAGGAAGGGGGTGAAAGTGCCCTGTAAGAATGTGGTTAATAATATTAAAAAATAAACTTAGGCTTTAGCCATACTTAAAGCAACACCATTGATTTAATTAGGTATTTACCCTTTAAAGTGTTACTAAACCCACAACAGTAAACTCTGTATATGCAGAATAGCATGCTTGTTATACTCACTGTGGAACTTTAGTGGTTAATCCTCTGCATTGTGTAAAAAGGCTGTTTTATCCTGTATGCACAGATCCTTCCCCTCCTGCAATGTCTACCTTGGAAAAAACAGGCAAGGTAGCCAACCTCAACCTGCACATGCTCAGTTGTGTCTTTTATGCTGGACAGAACATTTCCTGTTTCACTTGATTTTTTCAGGTCACATGGTGAGCCATGTACACTGTTTGTTTTTGTTTTTTGAGCCGAGCATGTCATTGGCATAGCGCCAATCGGTGTTGGCTGGATCGCTGGTGAGGGTTCACAGATAGAGATGATAGTGCAATATCCTCCTCCATGAACACTTGGACCCTGTAGGTTAACGTGACCGTGATATATAGAAGATAAAAAAAGATATGTAGCGTCAGTATTTGGATATAACCGATTGCTGCCCGCCGACCGTCATATGACAGCCAGGCGGCGCGGCTCATGTTCTGGGTGGGTGTCATATGATATCCGTCCATTTAAACAGGGCATGCGTGCGATTGTACGCGCGCAGCCCTGTACCTTCGGTGGTGGTGTGTCACGGAGACACTGCTCGCCACCGAGGGGGGGTGAACAGCCATTGGGCATGGCTGTTTAACACGTGATTGGCCGTGATGAAGTTATGGACAATCACAGATGGTACCACCCCACATTGCACGGCGCATGCACGCGGTTGCGAGCGCGTGCACATCGGTGGCGGTGTGTTCCCGGGAACACTGCTTTTCACTGACGCTGGTAAACAGCCATTGGCCGGCGGCTGTTTATCACGTGATCGGCTGTGATCCTTTCATAGCCGATCACTAAATGTAAACATAGAGCGTGACGAGACGTTACCGGGTTCTCCTCACACACCGATAGTGTGTGAGAAGGGAATTGCGGTAAAAACTTGTTACAGTGTACACCAACACACACTGATTGACCCCCCCCCCCCAATAAAGAGGACCTGTCACCACCCATCAAAGTACCTGTCACAGTTCATCGGAGTACCTGTCACACATAGTCCATCTGAGTACCTGTCACGCATAGTCCATCTGAGTGCCCAAGTACCTGTTGCAGTCCATCTGAGTACCCGAGTACCTGTCGCAGTCCATCTGAGTACCCGAGTACCTGTCGCAGTCCATCTGAGTACCTGTCACAGTCCATATGAGTACCTGAGCACCCAAATACCAGTCACCAGCCCATCAGAGTCCCTGAGTACCTATCTGTAGCCCATCAGAGTACCAGAGTACCTGTCACCAGGCCATCAGAGTACCCGAGTACCTGTCTGCAGCTCATCAAGCTATCCGAGTACCTATCTGCAGCCCATGCCTCATAGAATATACGTTGGGGTGTTTGCTTTCCAAAATGGGTTCATTTTGTGGGTAATTCCACTGTCCTGGTGCTCAAGGACCTTCAAAATTGTGATAGGTAGGAATGAAATGAGATGTGTAATTTATGCTCCTAGAACGCCTGAAGGTACTACTTCAATGTTGGGCCTCTGTATGTGGCCAGGCTGTGTAAAAGTCTCACACATGTGGTATCGCCATACTCGGGAAGAGTAGCAGAATGTATTTTGGGGTGTAATTTTTGCTATATACATGCTATGTGTTAGAAATATCTTATAAATTGACAACTTTTGTGTAAAAAAAAAAAAGAGTTTTCATTTTTTTTACACATTTTACAAAAACTTCTGGAAAAATGTAACCGTTCAAAAGATTCATTATGCCTCATAGATTATATGTTGGGGTGTTAGCTTTCCAAAATGGGTCATTTTGTGGGCAATTTCATTGTCCTGGTGCTCCAGGGCCTTCAAAAGTGTAATAGGTGGTTGAGAAATGAGATGTGTCATCTATGCTCGTAGAACGCCTGAAGGTGCTACTTCAATGTTGGGCCTTTGTATGTGGCCAGGCTGTGTAAAAGTGACACACATGTGGTATCGCCATACTCGGGATGAGTAGCAGAATGTATTTTGGGGTGTGATTTGTTGTATGCATATGCTGTGTGTGAGAAATAACCTGATAATATGACAATTTTGTAAAAAAAAAAAAAAAAAAAAATCTTAATTTTTGTAAAGAATTGTGGGAAAAAATTACAACTTATAAAACTCATCATGCTACTTACTTAATACCTTGGAATGCCTACTTTCTAAAGAGGGGTCATTTGGCGGGTATTTGTACTTTCCTGACTTGTTAGTGTCTCAACAAATGAGATACACCTGATGTACTGAAGGCCTGTTCAGATGTGATCAATTTTCAGTGATTGGCACCATAGTTTGTAGACTCTATAATTTACACTCATTTGGGTTATTTTTACCAAAGCTATGTAGCAGTATAATTTTTGGCCAAAATTTATGAAGAAAAATTACTAATTTGATTATTAAATTACCAATTTAATTTGCAAAATTTTATGACAAACAAATAAAAGGCATTTAAAAAAAAAAATAACGGTCTTTTTTTATTTATAGCACAAAAAATGAAAAACCCACTAGTGATTAAATACCACCAAAAGAAAGCTCTATTTGTGTGAAAAAAATGACGCAAGTTTCATATGGGTACAGTGTTGCATGACTGAGTAATTGTCATTCAAAGTGTACGTGTAAGTGCACTGTATTGAGGTGGATAAAAAGAAGATTTAGCAGCTGTGTGCACTGTGGGGGGGGGGGGGGGGGTTATTGGTAGGTCTAGTAACACTTTATCTCTATCATTGTTAGAATATATTTGCAAAATCTTTCACTGAATTTCTTTGGTAATACTGACTTGTATTTGTCCAGCCATAGACGGTTCGAATCTTGGCCAGTTGAGCAGGAACTGGCCAAGATTTGAACCGTATATGGGCAGACTGAATGTATCAAGTTGATCAATCGATCAACTTTGGTACAACCAGCCTGCCAAATTTTACTTGTAATTTATCACTAGCGGCTTCTATAGCCGCTAGCAAAAATGACTGTCTTCTCCCGACAGGGATGGCTTCATCTGCTGGGAGAATACAATGTCTCAGCAGGAGGGATTCCCCTGTCAGCACTGTCAATGGCCTGCCTTAGAGTAACTAAGCTGGTAGGACCCAAGAGTGAATATACATTTTCATTCAAAATACAGATGTATTTGAGATGGATGGGGATGACTGGGACGATGTATGGGACATCTTTTGGAATTGTTTGATTTTTTTTGTATTTTGGAAGGGGGTCACGGAATGTATAGCAGAAGTAACAGCTATTCCTATACAGCCTACAATAGAGGTGTGACTTTTGGGACTGGTGGACAATCTAGCCCCAAAAAGAGTAATGCCGCGTACACACGAAGGGACTATCCCGCGGGATTATCCGCTGGACTCGAGTCCGGCGGACAATCCCCTCGTGTGTGGGCCTTCGACTGACTTTTTTTCCAAAAAGTCCGGCGGACTAGGTTTTAAGTTTTGTTTTAAAATTATCCGCTGGACTTGGCAGTCCGGCGGACAATACGGTCGTCTGTAGTATGGTCCGGCGGACCAAAAAGGACGCATGCTCAGTAGCAAGTATTTTTCTAGTATTTTTCTTTTTCTAGTCCCGTCGTACGTGCTGTACGTCATCACGTGAACCGCCGGACTTTTAGCGTGATCGTGTGGTCAAGTCCGTTCGCTTTCAAGTCCGCCGAAGCCCAGCTGGAAAGTCTGGCGGATTGTCCGCTGGACTAGGTCCGGCGGACAAAGTCCCTTCGTGTGTACGCGGCATAAGTCGTACTTTGCTGACGATCCTAATCTATTACACTAGAAAAATGATAGTGTTATGGAAAAAGCCTAATCCTCCAGCTGTATCAGCGTGGAAGGGTTTGGTTAATAGGGCTGCACCCTTATACAAGGCTACATACAGTAGCAGGGGCATACCACAAAAATTTGATAAGGTGTGGGGCAGTTGGATGAATAGTGAAACCACAGTGGCGGATTGAGGGATATATAATAGTATGCACTTGCAATGGGCTTTTTGACATGTATGTAATTATCTGACATAAGTAAATGTCCCATTGACTGTTATTGAGAAAAGGTGGCCTTATTTCGATTTTTTTTCACTGAGCAGGGTTTTTTTTTTTTTATATTCTTTATTTTCACATTTTATAGAATTATACATACATTACACTTTTACATTCATGCTAAATAGGATCATTAATTGTTCCTTAACCCCCCCCCCCCCCAAATGAAAAAAAACAATAAAGGATGGGCCTACCCTGTCTCGCTCACTGATCGGGGGTTTGAAAGGAGGAGGAAGAGTCAATGCTGAAGAGTTGTAAATAGTTTTTTTTTGTGTGGCCCCTTGGGTCTTATATGTACCTGTTATGTTAAAAATGCAATAAATAAAACTTAAAAAAAAAATATATATATATATATATATATACAGATGTATTTGGGATATGTTGCCACTTGACTGTGTAACCTAGTATGTCCTGATGCAAATTCCATGGATTATTAGTGAGTGATAGAACCCGGACTATGATTGACATCAGACATGTATGGGGAACAAGAGTGAGTAAGGCAGAAATGGGATGGGGGAGGCAAACAAATTGATTACACAGATAAGGTTGTGACCCTGCAGCTTGTTGGAAATGTCAGCAGAAATAAAATACAATAGTTCAGTTTCAAGGCAAAAAAAATCTTAAAAAAAAGTTTCAACATCCCTGGGAAAAAAACAACTTTTAATCGTGGAAGGAAAGTGAGTTGGGACAGTCAGCTTGTAGCTGCAAGTAAACAGCCATCGTCATATCACCAAACATTTCCAGCTGTGTTGTACATAGTTGCATTTCATTTACTGTTTGTACAGCCATTAGTATATACAGTATCTTTGTATGACCTTGCTGACATATTGGTAATAATCTCTTCTTTGGTATCAGTACAGTAAAAATGTTCTTACTTGGGTCCTGGGATTAAAAAAAAAGAAGCATAAAGCAGACCTGACACTCTCCCCTACTCTATCCAGAAATAAAGGTTTGCTTTAACTTCTAATTTAAGTTTTCCCTTCAAGCAAATTAACATTTGGAACACTAAATAGCAAGGCTTTGTTTGCAGACAGTTTAGTCATTAAGTAAACACATAATGGCATGTAATAATAAAACGCTGCCATTTCATTTACATCACATAAAAACTTTGTGACCATTCAAGGCATAAATTCCTATCAAATATTTTCTTTACCCAACAGTTTCCATTTCATCTCCCCATTGTGCTTGTTTCATTGTATCAAAAAAAAAAACTCATCCAATATTTCTGGCCAAAGGAGAGACGTTCAAATGTTGGCTGTTATTGTTAGCTAATAGACTGGTAAGGGTGCCATGTTTCTACTGTATATCCTCTCTGCTACCAACCTTAACAAGGGAAGACCGGAATATAGAACAGTTGTAAACTACAGTAAAACCTTGGATTGTGAGCATAATTCGTTCCGGAAACATGCTTGTAATCCAAAGCACTTGTATATCAAAGGGAATTTACCCATAAGAAATAATGGAAACTCAAATGATTCGACAACCATTTATTCATAAATCCTTCAGTTTTTAGTCCATATAAAAAGATTATAGCAATGTAACTTTGAGGCAACTTCAAGGAATGCCTGGGTAATCTTCCTGTATTGTCGGATCCAAATCACATCAGTTAAGATGAGGATTCAACTTAGGGCTCATGCACACTGCAGCTGAAAAAAAAAGCTGCTTTTTATTTTAGCTTGAAGATTTAGCTTGTGCATGTTTTTATTGAGCTTTTTTGAGCAAAAGCCTAGTCTATGGGCACAAGTCGGATAGAGGTCGCCTTGAAGTAGCACAGGAAACTTTTCTAAAGTCTTCAGTAGTGCTGATTAAGACAGCTCTTATTGACTAAAATAGGATTTCTCTTAGTCAATTGTGACGTGACGCTACTCGTATTGCAGGACCTCGCTCGTTTATCAAGTTAAAATTTATATAAAACGTTTGCTCGTCTTGTAAGGCTGGATTCACACCTAATGCAGTTTTAATGCTTTTTGCATTTTGCAGATTTGCACTACAGTCCATTTAACATGGTTTCCTATGGAACACGTTCTGTAGTGCAAATCTGCAAAATGCAAAAAGCACTAAAACTGCATAGGTGTGAATCCAGCCTTAAACACTCGCAGACCAAGTTGTTTGCAATCCAAGGTTTTACTGTACTAGTTTGTAAAAAAAAAAAAAAAACCTATTTATACATTTTCATAATTTCTAGAAGCCTAGAGCAACAAGTATTTTCTCGGGCAGTGAAAAAAAATGTATTGTACAGTACAAGATAAAAGCTTCTTAAAATTATTACAACTGGGTATTACTGTGCTTGTGGATCCAAATGCACTTAATGCGTATGCCCCGCCCTGTTAGAAGGGAAGCTTGTGCACTTGTGCACTCTTTTGCCCCGTACACACGATCGGACATTCCGACAACAAAATCAAACCAGAACCAGCTCTCAAATTTTGTGTGACGGAAATTCCGATGGAAAATGTGTGATGGAGCCTACACATGGAGCCTACACAGTGTGCAGGGACCGCCCTGTCATCCGCCGGCTCAGTGGGAATCCACGGAACGATCCCCGCTGAGCAGCGGATGTTCACGGGGTGGATCATTAAGGATCCGTTCCGTGTGAAAGAGCCCTAAAGCGGTAGTAAACCCTGCTTGATAATTTTTACCTACAGGTAAGCGTACAATAAGATTTACCAATAGGTAAAATGAATAACTCCTAAACGTGCACTATTTAGGAGATATTCACCCTGCATGCAGCCAGTTAAGTTACTGGCGCATGCACTCTGAAGGTCCAGGATACCTTGCTGGGCCTTCAGAGCTTCATTCCAGAAACTAGACATGTGCGTTTCGTTTTGTACGAAATGAAAATTCCTACGAATTTCCGGAAATTCGTACATTCCTATGAAATACGGATTTCGTACGAAATTTCGTTTACGAATTTCGGATCCAAATTCATAACGAAAATTCATAATTGTTATGAAAAGTTAACGAACCTAAAAGTTAACCCCAGGAAGTCAGCGCAGGGATGGTGGGAACCCTATGGGAATTTCTATGCTTACGAATTTTATACGAAATACGAAATTTCGTTAAGGAATTTCGGATCCAAATTAACAGAATTGTGACTAGTGTTTTGTTCACCAATCAGAGGAAGTCAGCACAGCACAGGGATGGTGGGAACCCCTCATAATGGGCACAGCGGGTGTACATTCAGACCCGGGAACTCAGCACAGGGATGGTGGGGACCCCTCATAATGATAAATTCATCATAACGAACTTTCGTTATTTTTACGAAAAGTTAACGAAACTAAAGGTTAAAAACCCAGGAAGTCAGCACATCACAGGGATGGTGGGAGCCTCTCATAATGATAAATTCATCATAAAAAATTTTTACGACTCTAACGAAAATTCGTATTTGGAATGAAACAAAACAATTTTTTTGACGGCGCCCATGTCTACCAGAAACCAAGGCCAGGAGTGACTTTGTTGCAGCTCCAGCCATTTAAATAGCCAGAGTGCGCAAACCCTGAAGAAAGACCAGGGGAAGATGTCGGCCCTCTCAGCGGTGACAGCACACCGCTGGAGGGCTTCATTCCAAGGTGAGTATTTCATAGTGTGCTAGTATATGATGCATACTAACACATTATGCCATTGCCTTGCAGGTGTTTTTTTGCAAACACCAGCAGGGACGACGCAAGCTTCATTTGCAGGTAAGTGTCACATAATGTGCCAGTATGCAACGCATACTAGCACATTATGCCTTTACTTTGCAGGGAAGCAAAATGTGTGTGTGTGTGTATATGTGTATATGTGTGTGTGTGTGTGTATATATATATATATATATATATATATATATATATGTATATGTGTATATATATAAAAATATACCAGAGTTTACTTCCTCTTTAAGAATTGCAGCGCTGTCAACATCAGCTACATACAGTATGCAGCACTGTGTTCCAGCAGCAGTACATGGGCTTCCCGTCTGCTACCAGAACAAAATCGAGTTAAGCTGAGCACTACTTAGCCATTCACAGGAAGCTGTGTATTTGTTATAAACAAATACTGTACAATACTTCTTTTGATTGGCTGAGGTGGAGAGGCCGGCAGATAACATAATGATCTCTACCTAAGCCCATCGGGGGAATGTATTCTTGTTAATGAAAATAGTTTCTTTGGGTTAGCTTGGCTCAAAGAAACTATTTAAAGTAACACAAAACCTGGTGTTAGACTTTAAAGTGGAATGCTCTTGTTAGCATTGGAGTAGCCAGAGTTTGCTCACCCAAAATTGTCTACACCAACTGAATTTCCGATGCAAACAGTCTGATGGGAGCTTTTCATCGGATTTTACGACCGTGTGTATGCCCATCTGTCTTTTTCTGTCGGCATTTCAGACGAACTTTAGATTGAGAGCATGTTATTCATTTTTCCGACGGAAAAACTTGCTATCGGAAATTCGGATCGTGTGTATGCAATTCCGACATGCAAAATTCCGATGCATGCTCGGAAACAATTTGACACATGCTCAGAAGCATTAAACTTCCTTTTTATAGTGCCGTCGACCGTGTTGTATGTTGCGGTGTTATTGACCATCGGAATTTGGTGTGACCGTGTGTAGGCAAGACAGTTTGAGTGGAATTCCGTCGGGAAAACCATCAGAGCTTTTTCCGACGAGAATTCCGATCGTGTGTACACGGCATAAGACCTTAACAGTCCATGCTTTGCTTGAGCTTTGTCCTGTTTTAAGACTATGATTAAATAATAATAATAGTGAGCTATAATCAACCTTCTAGTAAAATCTGTGATCTGGGGCTGACAAGCCCAAAAAGGTAATGAGTGTAATAAGTGAGTCTGAAAATCACAAAAATTAAAAAAAAAAATCTGTCACCTAAGGCCCCTTTCACACGAGGCGGATCCGCTTTCCACGGAGTCCGCCTCTGTTCCCCGGCTCAGCGGAAGATCTCTCGCTGATCTCCGCTGAGCCGGCAGATGACAGGTCCCTCTCTGCTCGCTGAGTGGGGAGGGGCTTGTCGAGCGCCGCTGCTTGCTATGGAGAGATCAGATGAAAACGAACAGCATGTCCGTTTTCATCAGTTCTTACCCGATCCGCCAGCGACGGATCCGGACGTAGGGCCATCCGTCTGTCTGCTTTTGGCGGATCGTAGACTAGCATGGACAAGCCCATTCAGGTCCGCCGTCAAAACTGACAGGCGGACCTCAACAGTCCGCCAGTGTGAAAGGGGCCTAACAGGCGACAAAAATATATTGACAATCACTCCCGGACCCCTCCTGGGTGCCCAATAAAAAAAAACAAGCCTATGGTGGTACCTATAACATGATAAGGATGACCTGTTCAGCACATGAAAATAATATGCCACACCAAACAAAAAAAGTCCAAACAGCTACTCCCGCTGCTTCAGTTCATAAATAGTAATCAGCTGGTGTCTCTTGCCGCTCCTCTTCATTGGAATCATAATATGAATTTGATCACTTAAAGACAAGAGAAATACATCATTGCGCAATGATCAGCACTAGAGGAATAACAGAGAACAGATGAATCCACTCACATTTGTAGAGATTAAATCAAGGCTCAATGCTGAAGATCAGTCGCCTGGAGCGTAAAAATCCTCACACCGCATCAGCTGCTCTCTCTCACAGAACACACTGAATCTGGTCACTAGGCTTTCTCCCCATGCGTATCGTCACATGTCACGTGACTTGACCTATTTTTTTAGTTACTTCCTAGTTTCCCTGCCTAGGCAAATTATGTCATACAGTATATCCCAGGGGTCTTCAGGAAGGGAGGAGGGGTTTATCAGCTAAGCACATCTTCCTGCCTGCATGCTTGAGGTAAGGGCATATGGATTCCAGGAAGTAAATTATACATGAGTCATCTGCCCTTACGCAAGATGGCCTTGGCCAGAAATGTTAGGGGATGTTTTTCAAAGTGATTTCTCAGCAAAATAAAGCATGGATGGATGGGGGAGTTTGATTTGGATATTAAAAATTCATTAAATCGTCCTTTTGGTTTTTGGTGTTCAGATACAGTGTAGTTCCACTTTAGCAAAACCTTTAAGGACTCCTGTGAAGGATAAACCTGCATTCAATGTTATATGCACCTACCTTTAGTTGATTGGACACTGGCACGAAGAAAGGCTGCAGGGACATCCCCCTATATAACCTTTGCCTCTCACATGCCTCAAATCATGAGAACAGAGGGGAAGGTTCCCTGTCCTCTACTGTACTCCAGGAAATAGATTTTACTGGTAAGTAAAAATCCTATTTTCCTGATAGTACAGCACGGGACAAAGGCTTCTATAAGTCATTGTGACTGGGAAGCCCAAAATCAGTCCAACCGAGTAGCAGGCAACAGAGCAAACAATGCTAACAGATACTCAAACAAAAACAGGTCTGAACCTGTCATCAGAAAAGGCTTGAACATCATCTACCTGGTAGAATTTCAAGGTAAAAAAATCTTCCAATAGCAGCTCCTCCAGCTCCCTCCCCCCTCCAATGCAAAACCATTGCAGGTAAGTATACCCTGTTTGTTATTAAAAATAAAATAAAAAATACATTTACAATCACTTTAAGACAACGTTGTTCTTGTGCCATATTATGAAGGACTCTTTGCAGGAGAAGGTTGACAACTCAGACATTGTCCATACAAAGATGATAGCTACAAGTAAGGCCACCTTACAGATAATTTCATATAAAGAAATATCCCTGACATAATAGACTCCAAGGAGCTGAGGGCACAAGCTTGAGGTCCCAAGGGAATACAGGGAACAGACAGGGGGAGAGATGTTTACCACTTGTCGAACAGCCTTAATTGAGGAGTGAGAGGCCAATGCCAAGATGTATCCCTTAATTGTGCCAATATTTGGTCTAGTCCAGATTGGAGGAAGGACAGGATACATCCTATGGAGTACTTGGATGAAAGTTACTTGACTTGGACCAAGCAAAGTAGGTCATCCAGGTTAAATGATAAACTTTAGAAGAAATCAACTTCCTAGTCTTCAAGAAAGTAGATGACAAAATCCCAAAGGCTCCTTTCCCTCAGGACCATGGCTGCCATGAACAGCCATTCCGTAGAAGCAAGCAACTGAGAAGCAGGATACAATACTGGCTATTGGGACAGCAGGTCCAGATGAGCCCATGAAATATCTGCCAGGAGCTTTAGTATGTTGTTATACCATGTTCCCCTGCTCCAATTTGGTACAGTGAGGATCACTGGCATGCCCTCCTTGATCCTAAGTACTAGGCAAAGAGTAATCAAGAGGAGCAAAAGGCATAAATTGGATGGATCTGTTTCTACGGCATCACCAGAGCATTCACCATGAAGCCTTGAAAGTCACTAGACATGTAAACAAACCTGTCCAGTTTGTTGTTGAATCTGGACACCAGAGGGTTCACATATGGCAGGGGTGCCCAACCAGTGGCCCGGGGGCCACATGTGGCCCGCGGAGCCCTCTGATGTGGCCCGTGACCTCCTGCTCTGTGATGGAATAGAATACTGTTATTAATAGTACGTTTATTACTAAAATCACAGTGTATATATGGGCATATCTGTTCTGCAGTGGTTACTGGGCTGCTTTCAAACTGATCCGCAGGTGCAGAGCAGTTTACCTGAGGGTTACCTGCACTGAGCCATAGGCCCCTTTCACACGGTCAGTCTGACCCAATTGGACACTCCATTCACCTCTAAGGTGTAGCAGATGTAAATGGACTTGTACAAACGCCTTCCTCTAATCTGATCCGCAAAAAGAAAAAGAAAAAAAAGTAGAGTGGGCTGCCATGCACCTGCTCCGCTCATGTGGCCCGCGACCGGTTACCAAGTCGCTTAAGTGGCCCTCGCTCTTAAAAAGGTTGGGCACCCCTGAAATATGGTGTTCCCCATCTGTGTCAAAGGGCTTAACGGACAAAGAGCCCATTCCAATGGATCCAATTCCTGATGACTGAGAAAGTCTGCCTGCCAGTTTACAATGCCCTAAATGTGGACAGGGTGAAAAGGTGCAGTTCAGTCTAAAAGAGGATAATCTCCACTTCTCTTCAAGTGGTGCCACCCCTTGATTAATGCAAGCCACAGGCATTGTCTGTCTGTATTTTTTGTCTGGTGTACTCCGAACAAATCCAGTATTGAAGGGACAATTGAATCGCTCTGAGTACCAGAATGTTGAATGTTTCTGGTAAAAAGCCTAGGCTTATGACATTGTGCACAGCTCTCTCTCTCACTCTCCTGAGAGTTTGCCAGGAAGGGAGGGGGAATGAGTCATAAGAGGGCCAATGAAAGTTGCAGAGCTGGAGGTGTGCCTCTGTGTAAATCCAGGAAGTGAACAGGTAGCAGCTTCAGCTGCCCACAGTTAAAAGGGATGCAGCCAGACTCATTGGAGGGAGATTTCTGCAGCATATTTGGCAAGTACAGAATCACAGTATATATAAAATAATATGCAAAGTGGTTGGAGGGAAGCTTCAGAATGGCAAAGATGTTTTATTACACATTATGTGAGCAGACTGCAGTTCCTCTTTAACCACTTCCTTTCCCATAGTACATAAAACAAGTAAAAAGGCGCAATACACAGATACCTCATAGGACAGTACCCAATAGTCCAAGGGCCAAGATAAAAGGATATATATATGTACACATATATACATTCGTAAGTTTATGTGTCGGGTCAGTCAGGGCAGCCACCAAGAGAACCAAAAGCGGGTTCCAGTAAGCTAGAAAAAAACAAGGAAGAGGGGCGCTTCTGAATATATATCATAAATAAAATTTATTAAAACTACAATATCCACTCACATGGGGGAAAAGGATTTTGCATTCGTATCCTGTATGCTGGGCTGAGGAGATGGTGTAGGACTGCAGGTCGCAGCAGATCCAGTCAGGCTAGCACCACATCAGATCTGGGCAGGAAGGGGTGGGATTGCCAAGCACAGCGTTGTCTCCTTCAATAGTCCAGGTTCAGGTTACTTGTATCACAGTCCGGTGAAAGGAAAAAAGTCCATCACATAGGGATCAGGGTTCCAATGATGGGGGGGAGAGATGTGTGATGGACTTTTTTCCTTTCACCGGACTGTGATACAAGTAGCCTGAACCTGGACTATTGAAGGAGACAACGCTGTGCTTGGCAATCCCACCCCTTCCTGCCCGGATCTGATGTGGTGCTAGCCTGACTGGATCTGCTGTGACCTGCAGTCCTACACCATATCCTCAGCCCAGCATACAGGATACGAATGCAACATCCTTTTCCCCCATGTGAGTGGATATTGTTGTTTTAATAAATTTGATTTATGATATATATTCAGAGGTGCCCCTCTTCCTTGTTTGTTTCCTTCCCCATAGTACTATGACATCCTCAGATGGGATCTCCCATTCTTGGCAGGCATCAAATGACATCCTCTGCTTCCCAGCGGCATAGGGGGAGTGTGCGCGCCGCGTCACAGAGGAGCCGATGCGTGTGTGGGCACCCACGATCGCTTGTGAATCTGGCAGGAACGTGGATCTGTGTGTGTAAACGTCCTGTCAGGGGAGATAGTATATAGGAACACCGATCGGTCTCCTCCCCTAGTGAGTCCCATCCCCCCACAGTTAGAATCACTCCCTAGGTAACACATTTAACACCTTGGTCACCTCTAGTGTTAACTCCTTCCCTGGCAGTGACATTTATACAGTAATCAGTGCATATTTATAGCACTGATCGCTGTATGAATGTCAATGGTCCCAAAATAGTGTTAAAGTGTCCGATCTGTCCGATAAAAAATCGCAGATCACCGCCATTACTAGTAAAAAAAAAAATAATAATAATAAAAATGCCATAAATCAATATGCTATTTTGTAGGCGCTATATCTTTTGCGCAAACCAATCAATATACGCTTATTGTGATTTTTTTTTTATTACCAAAAATATGTAGAAGAATATATATCGGCCTGAACTGAGAAAAAAAATTGGGGATATTTATTATAGCAAAAAGTGTTTTTTTCAAAATTGTTGCTCTTTTTTTGTTTATAGTGAAAAAAATTAAAACTGCAGAGATCAAATACCACCAAAAGAAAGCTCTATTTGTGGGGAAAAAAGTGATAAACATTTCGTTTGGGTACAGTGTTGCATGACTGTGCAATTGTCATCTAGTTTTACAGCGCTGAAAATTGGCCTGGGCAGGAAGGGGGTGAAAATGCCCTGTATTGAAGTGGTGAAGGAATGCAAGTTTCAGTTCTGAGACTATTGAATTATTCTGCCACCTTCAGGAGGAATTGAATACTTGAAAACAAAAAGGTCAATAACCAGCCAAGTACACTTTCTCCAACTCCCACCATGCTTTGGGTCTTTGCTAGCGTCGTAGGAAGATAAACATCTTTTCTCTATTGACAAAACTTTAACCAATTTTTTCAAGCCTTTTTTTTTCTATTAAGATGTCATCTAGATGCTGCTGAGCTGGGTTCTTTATGCAGCTATCCAGTTAGGCCTATGCTTAGAAAGATCTTTGGAGGCAGTAACTGGAATATAGCAAGGATTGCAGGGCCTGCATGAAATGTGAACTTTGGAACTGGTGGCTGTTTCCTGCAATTGCACCTATTTGCAGGAGTAATGCGATTTCAACCCAGTTAGTCCTTGGTGTCACCTACAGTGGCCTGGTCTCTTTTGGCCATTGGGAACTTTCCTGCTCATTGGTTACCTCTTCAAACACCACCTTTGAGCCCATTAGGATACTCCCTTTCCACTCTTACCACGTTGTCTTCTTTGTTGAAATCCCCTTTGTGAGGCATTTGTGCTGGCAGCCTTGTCCTGTAAAGAACATTATTTGGTGGCACACACAAACTGGACCATATTCTTAACCGCTTGCCGACCGCCTCACGCAGATATACTGCGGCAGAAGGGCACGTACAGGCAGAATCACGTACCTGTACGTTGCCCTTTAAGAGGCGGCCGGAGCTTGCCGCCTCTTAAAGGGAGTCAGGTTGCGGGTTCCTAGGACACACTTAACCCCTACACTGCCACCTAGTGGTTAACCCCTTCACTGCCAGTGTCATTTACACAGGAATCAGTGCATTTGTATAGCACTGATCGCTGTATAAATGACAATGGTCCCAAAAATGAGTCAAAAATGTCCGATGTGTCCGCCATAATGTCGCAGTCATGATAAAAATCGCTGATCGCCGCCATTACTAGTAAAAAAAAAAATATTAATAAAAATGCCATAAAACTATTCCCTATTTTGTAAACGCTATAACTTTTGCGCAAACCAATCAATAATTGCTTATTGCAATTTTTTTTTTTTACCAAAAATATGTAGAAGAATACGTATCGGCCTAAACTGAGGAAAAAATATATTTTTTTGTATATTTTTGGGGGATAGTTATTATAGCAAAATGTAAAAAATAATGTGTTTTTTTTCAAATTTTTCGCTCTTTTTTTGTTTATAGCGCAAAAAATAAAAACCGCAGAGGTGATCAAATACCACCAAAAGAAAGCTCTATTTGTGGGGATAAAAAGAACGTCAATTTTGTTTGGGAGCCACATTGCATGACCGCACAATTGTCAGTTAAAGCGACACAGTGCCGAATAGCAAAAAGTGCTGTGGTCAGGAAGGGGGTAAATTCTTCCGGGGCTGAAGTGGTTAAGGCAGGCCATACATTTTGCAATTTTCCTTTCTTCAATTCCTCCAGCAGCCCTACTGTGCTCTGCCGGCAAAGAGCATGTTGAGCTTTCCCCACCTGCAGAATACATTGATCAATGCTGGTGCCTGTAGCCACCAGCAATGATCTGGCAAAAAACCTGACAGGCTGGTTGTACTGGAATTGATCAATGTATGAATATCAAGACAACCAGCCTGCCCATACAGGGATAAAAATTCCTGCTGAACTGTCTGAATTTCAATCCGTCTATGGTTGGCTTCAGGGAACTTGGATGGTATCATTTGAGTATTTTTCTCTGCAGAAAAATGCATACATGTTGCATATTTCTGTGCAGAAAAAATATGCACATGATACCAATGTTGATTTCAATGTGCACTGACAGCGAGTACTGTCAATGTGCATTAATACCTGGTGCCTCCTCTATAGTTCCAGCTCCTCTGAACCTGTGAAGGTTGTACCAGGAGGAGTGCTGACAGTGGGATTGCATGGCTGAATCTTGCAGGAGGCGAGATCCTGTGTATGGTAGTGACTGAATGCAGACTGCAGGGGTCTGTGGCTGGATGAGACTGAATCATAATACCGTGTTTCCCCGATAGTAAGACACCCCCGATTGTAAGACGTATCGGGAGTTTCAGAGGGGTCAGCTAATGTAAGCCGTACCCCGAAAGTAAGACATATGTCTTACTATCGGGGAAACACGGGGGATTTGCCTCCAGTGATGGAAGGGAACAAAGAGTGGGGCTGGGGGTGCGGGCCGCACCCTGGGGGGGGGGGTGCCAGGCCAGTGCCCTCCCCCTCCGACTGAAGAGACAGCGCCGTTTTCAGGGCTCGAGTCCAGGGGGAACGCCGTTCCCTTTGCAGGACCAGAGCCGCCGCCAGAGCCGAATGAGATGCATGCAGAGTAGCGCAGGAAGCGTCTATCTGTCATACGTTTTCTCTCATGTCACTCAGCGCTGCTCGCTCCCCGGCGGCCCCTCCTCTCTTCTCGTCAATCCCCATTGGCTTGAGACATCATCTGGGATAGACGAGAAGAGAGGAGGGGCCGCCAGGGAGCGAGCAGCGTGACATGAGAGAAAACGTATGACAGACAGACGCTTCCTGCGCTACTCTGCATGCTCGCAAGTAAGATCCCCAGTGTAAGATGCCCTGTAATGTGCCCCATGCCCTGATGCCCTAATGTGCCCCATGCCCCATAATGTGCCCAGATGTGCTATGTGCCCCATAATGTGCCCAGATGTGCTATGTGCCCCATAATGTGCCCAGATGTGCTATGTGCCCCATAATGTGCCCAGATGTGCTATGTGCCCCATAATGTGCCCAGATGTGCTATGTGCCCCATAATGTGCCCTGATGTGCTATGTGCCCCATAATGTGCTATGTGCCCTATAATTTTCCCTGATGTGCCCCATAATATGCCCAGATGTGCCCCGAGCCGACAATTTTTTCCCAATATAAGACATACCCCGAAAGTAAGACATAGTGGGGCTTTTAGGGATAAAAAGAAAGTAAGACACTGTCTTACTTTCGGGGAAACACGGTAGCATTATGTACAATTATGGCATAACATAAGGCTATTATAATCTCACCTCCTGTTACATTCAGCCTGATCCAGCTGTGGGCCTCAACTGTCTGCTCCCCTCCCCCTACAGCCTGCAATCAGTGCTGTTATACACAGGATCTCATCTCCTGTTCTCTGCTTTTCCCTCCCCCAGCAGTCTGCATTCACCCCTGACCTACACAGGAACTCAGCTTCCAATCTAGCCATGTGCTCCTTTTCTCTGCTCCCCCCCTCCACAGTGTGCATTACTGCTACCATTGAGACAGATCTCACCTTTATATCTGGTGCTCCCTGCCTCCAGTCTTTATTTTCAGCTCCCTGCCTAAACCCTCGGCTCCCTGTTCTCCATGCTCAGCTCCCCGCTTAATTTAGAACACCCGCTCTCTGCCTTTCTCCTGACTCTGCCCTCTGAGTTCTCTGAGCCGGAACTACAGAGAGGGCATGGGGTATCAATGCACGTTGACTGTTCTCAGTGTCAGCGCGCATTGGGAACACTAAAAACATTGGGCAGATATACATCCGCCACAATGTTGAATCGCGGCGGAACCCCTGGGGACTTCCGAATCCCCGGTTGAGAAACACTGCCCTAGGGAGTTATCTGATGCAGGGAGGAGCCACGAGAGCCACCGGGGGACCCCAGAAGACCAGGTTTGGGGCCACTCTGTGCAAAACGAGCTGCACAGTGGAGGTAAGTATGATATGTTTGTTATTTAAAAAAAATAAAAAAAATGAACCCTTACAATCACTTTAATTAAGATGCCAGAAATACACAGTACTATGCATTTTTTGTTTTAATTCTGTCCTGGGCAGCAGCACATTGGTCTGGCCACCTAAGGTTTAAAATGGGTGGCAGGGCCTGGCAGGGAGAGGGTTAAGGCCTTTGTCAAGGAGCAGCCAGGTCTACTGCCAATTTTATACCAGGACCTTGTGGCCTTGGTTCGTTGGGCTTTTATTTTAAACATTAAATGGTCATTCAATTGCTCTCTTTTCGGTTTTATTATTATACAGGATTTGTATAATGCCAACATATACAGGATTTGTATAGTGCCAACATTTTGCCCAGACCTTTACAACATGACAACATGATGGCAGACAGTACAGTTACAATACAATACAGGAGCAACAGTATTTGCAATGTTAATTGTCAGACTCTGAGACTTCTATTGGTAGACAGCCATGCAGATAAAGGCATCCAGCAAGACACCACATCTGCATGTGTAGGACCGATATCTCCAATGGCGACAGTCTTGTAACAGTTTCTAACACAAGTTGTAACAAACTTCTTTACTTCCTCTACAATCTCCTCTTGTAGATCCTCACTCAACTGAGCTCCCAGTCTTTCACTAGACTTGCTGATCCACTGCCCACTGGATATACTGAGCTCTTCCAATCTTCTCACTCAGTATCTTCCTCAAGCGTTACCCCCAGGTGTGGTATGATGGACTTGGTGACAGTGGAATCAGGATGTAAACGTTTTAGGGGTGTTCCTTGAGGTGCAAAGCATGAAGAAAAGCGTGATTCTGCAATGTGGAACACACGCCCATGACAGCTACCAGGAAATGGGGCCATAAATGAATTCCAGTGGGCACTTCCTACCACCATATGCACCATATCCCCTCCGCAGGCCGCCATCTTTGTAGCGGGACTGCTACTAGAAGTCAAAGCTCCCTATGCTCGGAAAGGGAAGCAGAACCGCTGAATAAGCGGCACCGGCCTGACACTCCTACGCAGTGCTGGCCTGGCACCCCCCCCCCATGTGTGGCACCCGGGGCGGACCGCCCCCTCTTATGGTACGCCACTGCAACCGACTCCCAATAACATCACAAAAGAAGATGGAGGTGGGAGATCCATTTGTGGCACCGGATCAGCAGATCACAGGAGGACAATACTGGATTTTCTGGGCAAGTGAATATGTGATTCTAGGACAACCCTGCATAACAGGTAAGGGGATAGAAAAAACAGAGGGGGGGGGGAGTGATTTTCCTCTGTAAACTGGAACTAAAGTCCACTGCATAGGGGGTAGTCTCTTGTGCAAGTATAAACGTAGCTGCATGTTATGACAAACTTACCTCCTAAATCACGCTCCTCCAGCAATGCGATATCTGGGATCCCTCATCGTTCCATTGTCACCACTGACATCTTCTTAAAGTCTTCTTCGACCATCTTGAATGTCTGGTCACATCTTCACACAAGCAATCATTCGCCCTCGAATCCGTGACTTTATGACAACGTAAACTGAGATTTGTAGGCCCGGCTCAGTGTACAATAAGAGAAATTGCTGGCAGGCAGCAATTTTTATTTCAGAGAAGACATACAGAGTATCTTCTGCAATAAAAGCCAGTCTGCTACAATTGTGTTTTTTTAAGAGTTTAGTTCCGCTCTAACAGCATACGAAGGAAAGTGGTGGAAATTAACAAACCGATCCTTTCTGCTCAGGCACAGGTTATTTCCAGATCCCTTTCTGAGATGTAAGTTTCCATTTGTTCTATTACCTGCAGTGTATAAAGGAACAAAATAACCTTTGTTAGAATCATTTAAACAGATTGTTCTTGAACACACTACTGATAGTATTGCTCATTAAAATTAGGTTTCACAATTCAGGAATGAGGAAATGTTGGGACTCTACAGGACAAAACAGGTGATTGTATTTTTTGTTGCTCTTAAGGACTTATAGCACTAATGTTAAACAAATGCATTGTTTTTTTATTAGCTTATACCAAGCAGGTTTAATCTGGAATGTTCCTTCTCTGTGTATGGAAGATTATCGTTTACATCATGATGACTATCCAGGTGCTACTAATACAAATTCTAAAACAATAGAATTGTTAGTTCTGCTTACTTTAAAGTGGGACTTCAGGCAAATGTGTTTCTACTTTTGGGTAAAGATGGGAAGGTTTCGATTTTTATTGCTGTTAGTGTCTCTGTTTGGGGAGAGACATTATGGGGGTCATTTATTATAGCGCCGCGGCGCTAATCAGCACTAAAACGGTATTCACTATAGTGCTGGTAAAAAAATACTCCCAAAATCGAATTTACTATAGTTCCCTGAAAACAAATAGCGCCCAAACCCTTACTCTGCTAAAACCTGGAGTAGTGCACATGGAAATAATGTTTAGAGCCTGATATAATTGCCTAAATGGTACTGAAATATGCAATATATTGTTTAACCACTTCCCGCCCGGTCAATAGCAAATTGACGTCCGGGAAGTGGTTCTGTTATCCTGACTGGGCGTCATATGACGTCCTTCAGGATAACATGCCGGTGCGCGCCCGTGGAGGCGCGCATCGCGGCGATCGCGAGCGCGGGTGTCAGTCTGACACCCTGCATCTCCGATCGTGATAAGAAGCCTCTGTCGGAGGCTTCTTACCACGTGATCAGCTGTGACCAATCACAGCTGATCATCGCGTGAACCAGGAAGTGCTGTTAAGTGGCATTCCTCGGTTCGCGCTGACAGGGAGAGCCGATCAGCGGCTCTCTCTGTCAGAGGGGGTGGGGGGGTCTGTGCTGATAATCAGCACATTGATTATCAGCACAGACCCCTCAAATGTACAAATCACCACCCAATCATTGCCCCAACAATAAAGTTAGCCAGTGCCCACCACAGTGCCAATCACTGCCCACCTCAGTGCCAATCACTGCCCACCACAGTGCCAATCACTACCCACCTCAGTGCCAATCACTGCCCAGCAGTAACACCTGTCACTACATATCAGTACCTCATCATCAATTCTGCCCATCAGTGCCACCTGTCAGTGCCAATCAGTGCCTCCTGTCAGTACCCATCACAGCCGCCTGTCAGTGCCCATCAGTGCCGCCTGTCAGTGCCCATCAGTGCCACCTGTCAGTGCCCATCAGTGCCACTTATCAGTGCCCATCAGTGCCTCTATCAGTGCCCATCAGTGCTGCATATCAGTGCTGCCTATTGGTGCCCATCAGGGCTGCATATCAGTGCCGCCTATCAGTGCCCATCAATTCTACATATCAGTGTCTCCTCATCAGTGCCACTTTATCAGTGCCGCCTCATCAGTGCCCATCAGTGCCTATCAGTGCCGCCTCATCAGTGCCCATCAGTGAAGGGGAAAACAACATTTTATGAAAGAAACTAAAAAAAAATGTTTTTTTCAAAAATTTTGCTATTTTTTAGTTTGTTTAGCAAAAAATAAAAACCGCAGAGGTGCTCAAATACCACCAAAAGAAAGCTCTATTTGTGGGAAGAAAATTATAAAAATTTAGTTTAGGTACAGTGTTGCATGACCGCGCAATTGTCATTCAAAGTGTGACAGCGCTGAAAGCTGAAAGTTGTCCTGGGCAGGAAGGGGCGTAAGTGCCTGGTAGTGAAGTGGTTAAAGATAATCTGCTTTTAAACTGTGTGAAAAAATTATTTCTACACTGAAAAAATATCTTTAAAAGTCTGAGAAGAGATAAATTCCCCCTCTCTGTACAACTAGGTGCCAGCACAACTGAGCATGCTCAGACCTGCAAACTACTCTCATTTTAGCTCCTATGGCTTTTTTACAAGGCGCTATAGTAAATGCCAAAATGAGCGCTGGGTTAACCACTTCAGCCCCAGAAAGGATTTGCCCCCTTCCTGATCAGGCAATTTTTTGCAATATGGCACTGCGTCACTTTAACTGACAATCGCGCGGTCGTGCAACGTTGTACCTAAACAAAACTTATGTCCTTTTTTCCCCACAAATAGAGCTTTCTTTTTTTGGTATTTGATCACCTCTGCGGTTTTTATTTTTTGCTGTAAAAAAAACATAAACGACAATTTTGAAATAAAAACACAATATTTTGTACTTTTTACTGTAATAAAATTCCCCCTAAAAAATCAGTTTAGGCCAATATGTATTCTTCTACATATTTTTGGTAAAAAAATCGCAATAACCGTATATTGATTGGTTTGCGCAAAAGTTATAATGTCTACAAAATAGGGGATAGATTTATGTTTTTTACTAGTAATGGTGGTGATCTGCGTTTTTTATTGGAATTGCAACATTGCGACGGACACATTGGACACTTTTGACACGTTTTTGGGACCAGTGACATAAATACGGTAATTCTCTGAATAATCAGCATTCATTCAATTGTGCTTCCATGCAAATGTGAACATCATGTTCTGATCTTTATTGGGGAATTTTATTTTGTATATAGAGTGTTTATGTGGTGAGTTTACACTCTTCATTGAACAGAGTTTGGATAACACAGGGTTAAACGGAAAGGTCATAAATGAACTGCACATTATCTGGACAGAATGCTTAGGGAGATAGTGATGTGTTCCTGCTTAGGAGATGTATGTTAGCTTGGGGGGGCTGCAAACTCTGCAGGGCTCCAACACACACTCGCTGCTATTCCAACCCTTCACATATTTCCACATAAACTTCCCTCCTGGCATTAAACTTTGCCAGGTATTGTGCTCAGCTTACCACCCCAAACTGATGTTCCTCCCTCAGCTCACCTCTCTGGTGTAGCACCTGCCACACAGCTCGCATACTTCAAAGTCTTGCAGGACACGGCTGCTAATGGGAACTGAATTCCTGTTGTGGAAAACGTACAGGAACTCCGTTCCCATGCGTTCCCGCAGGACTTGAGCCCTGATAAAAACCATAGCTCCCAACTGTCCCTGATTTTGAGGGACTGTCCCTGATTTGGAGCAATGTCCCTCTGTCCCTTTTTCCTCCTCATTTGTCCCTCATTTTGGTCTGATCTCTATAGTTGCATATAAAATGCACATTTTATCTTTCAAAAAGTTTTTCTCAGTGCTAAACCGTTCATCCAAATTCTAAATTGCTGCATTTGTAAATTTTAAAAGCCAATATAAAGGAATAGTAGTGGTAAAAAAAAACCCTTGTGGATTTAATTAACTTTTTTTTTTTTTTGGTTAATTCTCCTTTAAGGGGGTGTGACAGGGGCGTGTCCTATGCCTACATACATTTGCTAGTAGGTGTCGCTCATTCTCATCTCAAAATGTTGGGAAGTATGTAAAAACCAAGTCTGGGCTCATCATCCAATCTAGGAGGGGAGGTAGCATCCCTCATAGCCCCACATCTATCCAATCTGACCAAATTTTGTCAAACTTTCTTGGGCAATTCCTATTAACATAGGTAATCTTATACAGTGGCAAAACTGATTTGAGGACAGAGCACCAAGCAGAAACCGTTGGTGGAGTAATAGCTTTCTAACAGAGAAATATCTCCCCCTTTAGCAGATAAATAACTTAGTATAATGGCCCATAGCCTGAGCTTCATCCTTTGATTTTAGTTTAGACTTTTTTTAACCTTCTATGATTATCCAGCATGTAAGTGGGTTGAATTAGCAAAACAGGTGCTGTCTCGGCTGACAGGCATGTACTGGCCATTGGGACTACCGGGAGTTTCCCAGTGGGCTGATGGCTCAGTGGGCCGCTTTCAGTGACAAACAGTGGCTTTGCTAGGGGGTGGCTTTTGGGGCTTTAGCCCCGAATCCCAGGGGTCCCCAACCACAGGGCCATGGCCCACTACTAGACCGTGGCCTCTCTGCAACCATGCGGCGGGCAGCATGGGAAAGACAAAGAGCGGACAGGCAGCACGGGAGAGCAGGGCGGGCGAGAGCAGAGAGATGACATCATCTCTCATTGCCCGCCCCGCATCACCGCTGTTCCGCCCTTACTGTGCAGCCGCGGGCACCAGAGAGATTACATCTCTCACTGCCCACCCTCTCTCTGGTGACCCTGATGTAAGTGGGGGTCTCTCTGGGGACCCTGATGTAAGGGGGAGGCTCTATGGGGACCATGATGTAAGTGAGGGGCTTTCTGGGGACCCTGGTGCAAGGCTGAGGCTCTCTGGGGACCCTGATGTAAGTGGGGGGCTCTCTTGGGACCCTGATGTAGGTGGAGGGCTCTCTGGGGACCCTGATGTAAGTGGAGGGCTCTCCGGGGACTCTGATGCAAGTGGAGGGCTCTCTGGGGACTCTGATGTAAGGGGGAGGATTTTTTTGCACAATTGGGTATAGTTTATATACTGTTTTTGTGCGTTTGCAAAATTAAAGTGGGCTGGTCTGGATGAAGTCCAGGGCCAAATTTTTGTCCCAGTCCAGTCCTGCTAGCTGGGAGTGTAGGAGTCAATGCCTTTCCTAGTTCTTTGGAAAGAACTAGGAAAGTCTTTGATTCTTCTTTGGGTCCAGCCCACTAATCCTGTGACATATATGGGACAGTGGTCCAGTAGGGAGCGAGAACACCCAGAGAGGTAGTGAGGGGGGGGGGGGGGGGGGGAGTTCAGGGATTTACCCTGTGGAGAGCTCAATAGAGAGAGCCCATAAAGGAGATAGATGGAAAATAATACCCACGAGGAGCTAATGTAAAGATATCTGAACCTGAGGTTCACCCAGAAGACACCAGCACTGGAGCATGCCTCTGAGGGATTTACATCTGCATGAGAGTGCCTCTGAAGGACTGTAATTGTTTGTACTTCACCTTTGCAGGTATGTCGTGGCAGCACAAGCCTACAGGAGTTAGGAGTTAGGAGTAGGGACATAGGCAAGACCTTGCACTTGTAAGTTGGACTTTGGAATGTTCATTTTGCACTTTTCTTAAGTAAAGTATTGAAACGTTGTCCCTGCCTCGTCGGAAGTTACTGAAAGGGGTGTATTGCAAGTACCTGGCACACACGTAGTTCACTGAGTGGGTCTTAACACATTGGGGTATGAAGACATTAGTGTTTGGAGTGTAGTGTGAAGACACAAGTGGTTTCCTGGGGTAACGAAAGTCTAACAAGCAGCCTGTCAGAAGCGTGTACCTGTTATAGGTTAAATAGCCTCTAGCAGCGAGGGAGATGTTGTTGGCACTCTTCCTGCAAGCGATTTGTATTCCAGAGCAATGGGAGCAGATTTGCGCTGCAAAGGTTCTCAGCCTGTACAGGGGTACGGAAGTCAAGAGTTAAATTAAGTGCATGTGTATAGCCCATGCAGAATATAAGGTGGGGCCAACTCCACTACTGGGGAGTAGTAGTGGAAAACGCTGAACAGGTGGATGTGGACAGAGCTCAGCATGACCCCCGAAATGCATATTACAGAGAAGGTGTACACTGCCGCAGGGAACTGAGAGTTTACTGGAGAACAGTTGCAGTGTAAGTGTACATGGTGTATGTTCATCTCTAACAGTAGAGGCCCACCTTGAGGTCGAGTATTCCCCCATGACAGCCTCAGCCTTGTCCCAGGGCATTGATGAAGATCGCACAAAGCAAAAGTGTGAGCAGTAAAGTGACTCTGTACAAGGTGCCTAGTGTAGCCCAGAAGAACCCACCTTGGGTAGGCCTCTTATGCAGTGGCGGCCCTTAATGCAGGGCGCAGGGGCGCCGCCCCCTATCCAGGCATCCAGGCCCCCTAATCTACATGTGGGATGCTGGACGCATGGATTCCAATGTTTTTTTTTTTTTTCCTTTTTGAAGCAAGTGATAAGAAGCAGTTGTGTGACAATAGCGAACAAATATTCGCTATTCTCACACTGATTGTCCTCCCAGCCAATCAGAAAGCGGGTCTTGAAACCCTTTTCCTGATTGGCCAAAAGGAGAAGCGATCCTATTGGCCTAGGAGGAGGAGGGAGGAGACGCATGGCCGCCATCAGGAGAAGCCGCCGCCCGTCGCAAAAAAAATGAAAATAAAAAAAACAGCTGCCTGCTCTTATGTGACCTTTGCTTGGTGCCCAACGAGGAGAGAAACATGAAGGACCCGATGACCACCCTGTCACCCTGACCTGCCCTGGCCCCCCTTACAAGCGTGTGTTCTGCCCCTCTTAAAGCACCTCCTTGGTATGTTGAGGTTCATTTGTAATATAGCCAAATATATCTTGCCTGCCACTCAAACTGATTATAAAATGTAGAGCTTTTTTAATAATTTTGGCTTGTTTGCCTGGGAATGTTGTTTATAAATCCTGCCATTGTAAAATGGTGATCTAATCCTGGTTTTAAAAGACTTTGTCCAATTTAAAAAAGTCCCCTCCAAAATGGCCCCAGAGTCCACAGACCCAAACACTTTCAGTTTTTACTGCAATATATTTTTTCCCTCTAGTGTTACTCCTCTTTGAAACAATGCTAGATGTACTGTATGTAATGGATAATTACAAGAGACTGCTACATTATATGGAAGAAGTATTATATTTAAAAAGTGTATTTTGGACCAAAAAAATATTCATAAGACATAATACATGTATTAACCACTTCAATACCAGACACTTAGACACCTTCCCGCCCAAGCCAATTTTCAGCTTTCAGCGATGTCGCAATTTGAATGACAATTGCGCGGTCATGCTACACTGTACCCAAACAAATTTTTTATCATTTTGTTCCAACAAATAGAGCTTTCTCTTGGTGGTATTTGATCACCTCTGCGATTTTTATTTTTTGCGCAACAAACAAAAAAATACCGAAAATTTTGCAAAAAAACTAGTTTTTCTTTGTCACTGTTAATTTTTTTTGTAAATAAGTGTGTTTTCTTCTTCAATGACGGGCACTGATAAGGCGGCACTAATGGGCACTGATAAGGCGGCACTGATGGGCACCGATGAGGTGGCACTGATGATGGGCACTGATAGGCGGCACTGATGGGCACTGATAGGTGGCACTGATGGGCATTGATAGGTGGCACTGGTATGCGGCACTGATGGGCACTCAGGTGGCACTGATGGGCACTCATAGGCGGCACTGACGGGTACTTATGGGTGGCACTGATGCACACATATAGCTGGCACTGATAGGTGGCATGGATGGGTACTGATAGGTGGCATGCATGGGCACTGATAGGTGGCATGGATGGGCACTGATAGGTGGGCATGGGTGGGCACGGATGGGCACTGATAGGTGGCACTGATGGACGCTGATGAGTGGCACTGATAACACTTATGGGTGGCATTGCTGGGCATCCCTTTTTTTTACTTTTTTTTTAATTAAATATGATGTGCCAATCAGTGCCCATCACACACACACAAAACACTATAAATAATGTCAGGCAAAAGTCTCCTAATCTTCTCCATAAAGAAGCCTCAAGGTCTAATCAGTCTAGGCTAGTTATGTACCAACGTCAAATTGTACCTTCGTTATAGCGATCGTCTCGTGCGTGAGCTTTCTCTCCCCTCGTCTCACAGATCGTGGCTACGACACAGGCGTGTGACGTTTTATATACAGTGCGCATGCGTCAAACTCCGCCCGCCCCTGACGATCTTTCTCGTCTATTCCCCACCCCTTCTCTTTATGGCGCAGTGGGGAGAGCACATGGCGGGGACACAGCAGGTGCGCCCCAAATATCCCACCAACGAGGAGGAGGACGAGGAAAGGCCGAAGGCAGAAACGTCCTGATCCCGGAGCCTGAAATTCAAGGCCTCCAATATGTCATTTGGAGAAATGTTGGAGATGGTGGACATATTAAAGAGGAGCGACTATGATGGGAAGTATGGGCCTTACCTCAACCCCAATGTCCGCAAGGCCAAGATCATGTCTAAAGTTGTGAGGAGGCTGTACAATCATTTTGGGGTACAACGATCCAAGGAGCAACTGAGGAAACGCTGGTCAGACCTGAAACTGAGGGAGCCCGATCAGTACAGAAAGATCAAGCGAGTTCTTCAAAAAAGTAAGTAGTTGTCGTGTTTTGTGTTTGTTTTCTTGCTTGCATGCTGCTCCATGTGTTAGGATTTTTACAAAGTTGTACATTCCAAAATGGCCACTTTCAGGTTCGTCTGTGCATTCGATCGTACTCAACCTCGATCTTTCTGCCACTGTCATGTTCGTGTGTGTCCATTCGATCGTACTCAACCTCGATCGTTCGGACACTTATAATACGAGGTTTGTTGTTTTTTTTTGGAGAAAGGAAGTTTGTTCTCATTAGAAATGTCATCAAGAATGTAAAGCCAATTTATTCGATGTAAAGGAGAGGTCACCCAGTAGCTGATTACCCATCTGGACTCTAGAGCACTAGTGCTGGGACACCCAAACCCACTTTTTATTATGCTTTTCTACACATGTGCTCCAGTGGATACTAGAGGGGGGTCTCCATCAAAAAAAAATTCTACCAAAAAGCTAATCAGTTTTGCACCTTTAAAAAGTGACTACATTCATGTAGTTGGCATTTGTAACTGGCCCAACAAAAATATTGTCCCTCACTTTCAAGCAATGTTTGACATTTCCTATTTCTGCCATCAATAGATTGTGTTGCTAAATCTTCCTTTTGTACCTTCTCATAGGGGAGCGAAAACACGTGACGTCAGAGGAAACCACCAAACCAACACCTCCCAAAGAAGGGGAAAGACCAGAAGCAGAGGAGGAGGAGGAGGAAGGAGAGATCATAGAAATTGGAGAACTTGTCACCACAACAGGTGAGTGTGGGAGAACACAGCTACTGGTAAGCTAATCAATGTATGCCTGCCTCATTTCCAAGACATTTTTTTGGTTTTTGGTTGTTTTTAGGTGACGTGGATGTTGTGGAAGAAGAATCGCACTTTACCACAGAGAGTGCCCACTTACTCATCGGGGAGATAATGGTCTGCAATAGAGATCTAGATGACATAAAGCAAAACATCAATGATGTTCAACAAAAATTGAAGAACATCATTGATGTTTTAGGAAAAATCTGAAAACGCACCAAGTAATTCACACACATTTGTGGCTGCTTCTGAACACATTTGTAACTTAAGAACTGTGTGAAATTTAGAACATGCACACATTGTGTCCACATGTGCTAGCTCCCATCATGGTGGATGAATGCCAACGTTTTTTTGGGGGTGCAACCACTTTACGAACTACTAAAGTGGTTGTGGTGAAGGGGTTGCACCCCCAAAAAACGTCCATTCATCCCCATGATGGAAAATGGCACTTTTGAAGATTCTAGGCATGTGTTTTACCATCTAATGACCATTTTCAAAACCAAATTGTGTGCATGTTCTAAAATTCCAGTTTCCAGGGGTGACCCCCCATGTGATGAAGGCAAGATCAAACACACTTTGAACATATAGTCATGTCTGATCTTGGCTTCACTTTAGAAAGTTGATCTTTCCGAGTTCCTAGGTTCTGTTTTGCTCCATGCCTGCTTTTACCAAATGCGGAATGTTTGTAAACAATGTTGTAAATAACCCAGATCTTGTCAGTTTTGGCAAGAAGTTTGTAAACGCACTTTTGAATGTGTTGGAAGTAAACTTTTTTACATTTCTAAATGTGTGGCTTCCTTATTTAAATACAAACAAGCATTATGTATGTCAAATGTAAAGGATTTGGGGGGCAATGGGTGTTATTTACTAAAGGCAAGTCCAGTTTGCACTGCAAGTTTCTTTTCCAGGGCACTTTTGCACTGCACTTGTAGAGCATAGTAGATTTGACTTATGTAAATGACACCCACAGTGATTTGTTTGAAAACACGTAGCACACCATTTTTGTGAATACACACATTTCTGTCATGGTGATGAAAAGGAGTATTTTGTGTGTGAGTTCTGCACTACAAACCTTCTCTAGACCAAAGATTAGGTATCAAACACACAACATGAGAATAATCTTTTTGGGAAGAAGAGACTGTTACCTCCTTTTGCCCCGAAAGTGCATTCCCACTGTCGAAGCCAAACGGAAAAAAATTCACGGTCAAATAAGCAATAATACGGAAATGACAAGAAATCATAGGTTGGTTGAAAAAAGAAATTTATTTAAAAATGCCTCTCACACATCGTCAGGCAGAGCAATGGCCCCCCTACCCACAAAGTAGTCCATGTATTGCTCGCGGACCGCGCGGGCATTTAGAGGGGGCAAGCCTGGACGTGCCGCTTGAAGGGCTGTGAGGTCAGCATTTGGAGGGCCCTCCACATCTGGGCCAACGGGCACCACATAGTTCCTGTTGTGTCGTTTTAAAAAGTTGTGCAATATGCAACAGGCAAGAACTATGTGGTTCAGTTTGTATTCCGCCAAGTTAATCGCCGTCAAGAACAGGCGGAAGCGGCTGGCCAGGATGCCAAAGGTGTTCTCCACAACTCTTCGGGCTCTGGACAGCCTGTAGTTGAAGACCCTCTGGTCTGGGGTGAGGGTCCTCATCGGGAAGGGCCTCATCAGATGGGGAGTCAACGCAAACGCTTCATCTGCGACAAAGACGAAGGGGAGTCCTTCAGCATTCTCCTCTGGAGGTGGCAAGCACAGACTGCCACTTTGGAGACGCCAGTAGAACTCCGTGTGCGCAATGGCACCACCATCCGAGATCCGGCCGTTCATCCCCACGTCCACATACATAAACTCGTATGTCGCCGACACCACCGCCAACATCACTACACTATTAAACCCCTTGTAATTATAATAGTAGGACCCCGAGTTGGGCGGTGGGACGATGCGGACGTGTTTCCCATCAATTTCCCCTCCGCAGTTAGGAAAGTCCCAACGGCTGGCAAAGTGGGAGGCCACAGTCTGCCATTCCTGTGGCGTGGAAGGGAACTGTGGAGTGAAACAAGAAAAAAAAATTAGTCACTTTGCACATAAACATTGCAAGCAGATTAGACAATCAACATCTTGGAACAAGAGCATACTTTAAAATTTGAGGCTGGAAAGTATTTGCACAGAAAAGTAGAGGGTCCCCTTCGCAGATTACTCACCCCCCATCAATCCCCCCACTTCTGATGGGCCATTTGCAATAACTAGGGTTTTGGGGGGGGGGGGTGTTGGACAGGTAACCCTCTGCACTTCATTGATTGCCAAATGGCTCAATAATGTGTGCTAGTTTGGCCAGACCCTCCTTACTTAACACTATTGGCAGCCCCCAGGAAAGATAAAATAACATTTCAAACCCCCCCCCCCCACAAAAAAGAAACGCACATTTGGACATTCTGAAATTACCAAGCAAGCTAATAGGAGGGAAAGAACACCAAAAAAGAGGAAATGTAAAGTATGGAGACAGCCCCTTGCACTACATGCTTTGCTGTATCTAATTTTTAGGGAATCATTAATGACAGGAATAGTACCACTGGATTGGCGCAGGGCGAACGTGGTGCCTATATTTAAAAAGGGAACAAAGTCTTTACCAAGTAACTATAGACCTGTTAGTTTAACTTCTATAGTTGGGAAGATACTGGAGAGATTATTAAAAGACCACATAGACGAGTTCTTGCAGGAAAAAAATATTTTAAAGTGGAAGTAAACCCCCCTATCGTTTTCAGCCAAGGAAGCTGCCATCTTTGCCTCTGTTTAATCTTCAACTGCCACAGTGCTGCACATGTGATCCGTTATGACACCAGCCATTGGATGGTTTGACTGTTTGGTTGAGAGCACAGCCAATGTGCAGTTAGCATTCACGGCATGCCTTTTGTTTTTAGACTGTTAAATCGATGGGTTTACTTCCGCTTTAAGCAACAGACAGCATGGGTTCATGAAAGACAGAAGTTGTCAGACAAACCTCATTTCTTTTTATGAGGTGGTAAGTAAAACCTTGGACAGAGGCGTGGCTGTGGACGTGGTATACTTGGATTTTGCAAAAGTGTTCGATACAGTTCCCCACACACGGCTCATGTGTAAGGTAAGGTCTACAGGTTTGGAAATATCGGTTTGTAAATGGATAGAAAACTGGCTAAAAGACAGAATTCAGAGAGTAGTGGTTAATGATTCTTACTCTGAATGGGCTAAGGTTATCAGTGGTGTACCCCAAGGTTCAGTGCTGGGACCCTTACTTTTTAATATCTTTATAAATGATATTGGGTCTGGGATCAAAAGTAACATTTCTGTCTTTGCAGATGACACCAAGCTATGCAGTGGAATAACGTCCTTACAGGAGGTCTCCAATTTACAAGCTGACCTCAATGCTATGTCAAATTGGGCGACTATGTGGCAGATGAGGTTTAATGTTGATAAATGTAAAGTTATGCACTTGGGGGCTAAGAATATGCATGCATCATACATCCTAGGGGGAGTACAACTGGGGGAATCCGTAGTGGAGAAGGATCTGGGGGTTTTGGTAGATCATAAACTCAATAATAGCATGCAATGCCAAGCTGCGGTTTCCAAAGCGAGCAAAGTCCTTTCTTGTATTAAGAGAGGTATGGACTCCAGAGAGAGAGATATCATTTTGCCCCTGTTCAAATCATTAGTAAGACCTCATCTGGAATATGCAGTTCAGTTTTGGGCACCAGTTCTCAAAAAGGATATCGGGGAACTGGAGAAAGTGCAGAGAAGGGCAACCAAACTGATAAGAGGCATGGAGGAGCTCAGCTATGAGGAAAGATTAGAGGAACTGAATTTATTCACCCTTGATAAGAGGAGATTAAGGGGGGATATGATCAACATGTATAAATATATAAGGGGTCCATATAGTGAACTTGGTGTTGAGTTATTCACTTTACGGTCAACAAAGAGGACAAGGGGGCACGCTTTACGTCTAGAGGAGAAGAGATTTCATCTCCAAATAAGGAAAGGTTTCTTCACAGTAAGAGCTGTGAAAATGTGGAATAGACTCCCTGCAGAGGTGGTTCTGGCCAGCTCAGTAGATTGCTTTAAGAAAGGCCTGGATACTTTCCTAAATGTACATAATATAACTGGGTACTGACATTTATAGGTAAAGTTGATCCAGGGAAAATCCGATTGCCTCTCGGGGGATCAGGAAGGAATTTTTTTCCCCTGCTTTAGCAAATTGGAGAATGCTCTGCTGGGTTTTTTTTTGCCTTCCTCTGGATCAACTGTGGGTATAGAATGGGGTATATGGGATTGTATGATATATATATGTATATATATATATATTTTTTTTTATTTGCGGTTGAACTGGATGGTGTCTTTTTTCAACCTAACTAACTATGTAATTCATCCCTAAAGATGCCCACTATAAAGAGGTAAGTATATAGTGTGTACTGACCTTGGGAAAGCCAGCAGATAGAGGATTGGTACCATCTGACAGAGCAGTTGGGGGAGGGGGTTCCTAATGAGTTTGCCCCCCCCACAAAAAAAAAAAAAAAAAAGGGGCTCTACATGAAGTAAACCACACAGCAAACATTTGTGCATATTTTAGGGGGTGTTTGGGGGCAAACAATACTATGCAGCAGACAAAATACATTGCTTAAGTGACTAGGTCATAGGTGTCTATTGGGCCAGAAGAGCATGCTGGTTAGTAGGTAAGTGAAGGGAAAAATGCATGAAGGAGAAAAGGGGCACAGCATATTAGAACATATTGCAATCATGGTAATTCTGGAAGGAGGACAAAAATAAAAGTCATTAGCAAACAGAACATACATAGAATGGAATAGTAAAGGAGAAATGTGACCTTAATATAGTCCTCCTGCAGGACCTCGATGATGGCAGAACAGGTCTCTGGAATAATGATTCCCAGGGCCTGGGGAGAGATACCTGAAGAGAACTTCAAATCCTGAAGACTTCTCCCTGTCGCCAAGTACCTCAACGTAGCAACAAGCCTCTGCTCCGGAGTGATGGCTTGTCTCATGCAGGTATCCTGCCGGCTGATAAAAGGGGTCAGCAAAGCCAAAAGACGGTGAAAAACGGGGTCCGTCATCCGGAGAAAGTTCCTGAAATCATCAGGATTATTCTCCCGGATCTCACGAAGCAAAGGCATGTGCGAGAACTGATCACGCTGAAGCAACCAATTCTTGGTCCACATACTCCTCGTCACTCTGTTCATGGATGGGTCTTGGCTCAAAGCTAAAAGCCCGACACCAATTCCGCGTACAGCACGAACTCGGCGACGAGTACGCACGGGAAACATCGCTCACAAGCTCACAAAAGGTCGGCTGGTCAGAACGGACAAACAGAAAGCACTGATAAGCAGCAAGGCCTGAAAGAACTAAATGAATACCAGAAACGAGCAGACAATAAGCAGTGCAAATCAAAGCGTCCTATATCAAGATATAGGCCGCAATGACCAACAAATGCGAACTGACTACACGCACTAATAAACAGATACGCACGACAAGCACAAACTGAAGAGCAGTAACGATCTGAGTCAGAAAACTGAGAAGCGCGAATCTTAAGTCCCCAAACTTCGACTAACTCGCGATAAACACGGGATCAGCAGAAGGAGCCCAACGGGTGCCTGAGCGGGTGCTGAACTTCACTTTTCTAGTCTCGTGGAAGACGACTTACGTCACAACGTTCTTGCAGACCGGAAATTCCGACAACGTTGTCCGACCGTGTGTACGCAACAACAACATCGGACAAAGTACGACGGACAGGATCCGACCGACATGGTCCTCGGATAATCCGCGCGTGTGTATGGGGCTTTACTTTACTTTTTTAATAAATGATGGTCCATCAGAATTAAGCTATGGTGAGTTTCTTTTTCATTTTGGGCAACATCTATGCAACATCTGAACACTCTGAGCCCTCTGTTGGAACCTTTTGGCCCGGGGGATCTGTGTTGTTTGCTGACCGTATCCCTAGGATCCTATTGAGGCATCAGTTTCCTTTCCTTCTCTGGATAAAGGCCCTGGCCGGGTAATTGGCCGCAAGCATACATAGCTTGCCTTATGGTAAGCACGCATTCTATGTGGTGTTGACACTTTGTTTGCAGTGGAGGAATCGTCACTACCATTTTTATGTATACACCTGGTTTATGGATTTTTTGTTATGGACATTTCTGTTACTGATTAACAGCCTTATCACTGATGAACTTTATTTGTTTGTGTTATCACTTTGCTTGAACAATATTCATTTCACCTATAATACCTCTATGCATATATGTTTTAGCAATTTAAACATCCAATAACCAACTATCACTGCTGACTTTTTGGGTTGAGTAGAATTAATATTTATGATTTGGTTCATACCTAATTTATATTAATTTAATTATTTAGGTTTTTTTAGTGCCGCTACATATTTTCCAACATATACAAAACATTGTCACCTAATATACACACAGGACTTGAAACTCTAAGTGAGTGGAGGACATCCCTGATATGGACACGGAGGACTGGGAAGAGGCATGGGAATGTTCCTTCACGCAGTTGGTCTCGGCAAAAGACAGACTAGTACAGTTTAAGACCATGCATAGAGTGTATTACATACCCTCACGTCTACATAAAATATACCTGTCTATTCCAGCTTCGTGCTGGCGATGTGTTGCTCCGAGAGTGGATTTTATTCATGTATTTTGGACCTGTCCTCAAATTAAACATTTTTGGAGGGAGGTAGCTACAGTTATCTCCACTGTCACAACCATCCAAATCCCACTAACAGTGGAGGGGTGCCCATATGGGTCTATCCTCTGGCTCATAGTTGAGCCGTCAAAACCCTCCTGGGATTCCTAGATTATTATTGAAAGGCCATTGTAAATTTCACAAAATGTGGGACATATGGGTGGAAGCCCCATCTACAAATGTAGAATCTGTGGATGACTAGAAAATATCCGTACAATAATTCAACCATTCCTAGTTAACGGACCTTTTAATTCTTGTTGAACTAGCCCGAAATTTTATGGGTAACTAAGGTCTGAGAGAGAATCTATCCTCATAGTAAGCTAGGGTCTGAAGTTTAACTGGTGAAGCAGATATGATTCAAACTGCATAAGTGGTCCGAGCGTACCAAGTTTTTAGTGGTTGTGTTCCAGTTTTATAGGTGTTGTTATCGTTAGGTTTACTGTATGTTCGTTCAAGCCTGGGTAGGCCCAATAGGCTCTATTTTGTAACTTAAATGGAATACTTCAATAAAAAGAATAAAAAAAAATTAGGGCTGTGGAAATTAAAGATGAATTCCTCGATTAATCGATACATTCTTTTGATCAATCAAAATTCTCTTCATCAATCAAAATTCTATTGATCGGTACTCACCTCTCCGCCGGCTTTCGGGTCTTCACGGAGTTCCGTCAGAGCTCCAGTGACATCACAGACATTGACGTCACCGGACTCCTCCCCCCTTCCCCAAGTGCCTCCGTCTGCCAACGAATGGAAGGGGGGAGGAGTCTGATGACGTCAAAGTTCTGATTAAATGTAACGCATATGGGGGAGGAGCTATGCGTGAGGTCACCTGCTGCTGCCCTACGGAACTAACACGATTGTCGGCTTTACATGCTGTGTTTTTATCATCTTTATGTGAATAGTTTTGTGTTTGAACACAAAAATGTTATCTTATACTTAAGCGGTGAGCACTTAGATCTTTTCTTTCTACCCATGACCTGGCGTCCTTGCTGAGATCTAAGGAGACATGACAGAAGTTTATGGTCCGTGTTAACCCTTTTGATACCCGCTTGCATGACCACCTGTTTGCACAGGGGTCCATGCCATAAGGTGAGAGTGATTAGTTAGACCGGAGGAGGAGGGATTATCACGCTACTGTGGAAAAAAAAATTACGCTACAGTTTGAATTTAAAACGTATTTGTGTGAACTGTGAAGTTAAGTCATGGATTGTGGAAACTAACTAGTGTCGGGTGATTGTATATAGTGTATACCACATTTACCAGAGTTGCAATGCAAGGAGATCAGCTAAAAGTAGTTGGATCTGTATGTGCATTATAATTAATAGAAATTAGTCGATTAATCGATTTAAAAAAAACGATTAATCAAACATGAAAATTTTAATCAGTAACAGCCCTAAAAAAAAGAAAAAAGGAGGTATAAAAAGGAAAGGGAAGGAGAGGGATAATCAGGATTAAGGACCCATTCCTATTGAGTAGGAGACTTCCCCGTTATGCCTTGTGTGCAGTGCTGGATTAGGAACACTTTAAGTATTAAGGATTAAGTACTAATAATGGACAGAACAAATATGAGAACTGAGAAGATTTCCTTTAGTTGAATTAACAAAAGTGTGCCTATTCTTTAGCTGGTAACATTGAGGATATTCAATATCATTTTAAAGAATTGTTTTTGTGGGTAAGAGGCATAGGTGAGGAGTATGGGTGGTGTAAAAGTGGGAAGTATGTGCAGATGAGCTAGAGGGATGTGGAGGGTATGGCGGTGAGCAGTATATACAGGAGAGGAGTGTGGAGGGTATGACAGTGGACACTATGCACAGTAGAGGAGTTTATGAAAGTGGGCAGTATGTATAGCAGAACAGTGTGGAGGGTATGATACTGAGCAGTATGTACAGGAGACGAGTGTGGAGGATATGACAGTGGGCAGCAGGGGAGGGCTGGCAGCCTTAGGCCTGGGGGGCAAGTCCAGTCAAGTGGCCCATTAAACCACTGAATCCGCTCACCATCCATCTACACCATATTCCCGAGAGAGAGAGAGAAGACTGCTCCATATTGCCCCAGAGAGAGAGAGGCCACTTGGCACTGCCTGCACAGAGAGAGAGAGAGACCATTTAACACTGCCTGCACAGAGAGAGAGAGAGAGACCATTTAACACTGCCTGCACAGAGAGAGAGAGACAATTTAACACTGCCTGCACAGAGAGAGAGAGAGAGAGAGAGAGACCATTTAACACTGCCTGCACAGAGAGAGAACGCTTGACACTGCCTGCACAGAGAGAGAGAGGCCACTTGGCACTGCCTGCACAAAGAGAGAGAGGCCACTTGTCACTGCCTGCACAGAGAGAGATGGCACTTGTCACTGCCTGCACAGAGAGAGATGCCCCTTGGCACTGCCTGCACAGAGAGAGATGCCCCTTGGCACTGCCTGCACAGAGAGAGATGCCACTTGGCACTGCCTGCACAGAAAGAGAGGCCACTTGGCACTGCCTGCAGGGATAAAGAGAGAGGCCACTTGGCACAGCCTGCGCAGAGAGAAAGGTCACTTGGCACAGCCTGCACAGAGAGAGAGAGGCCACTTGGCACTGTCTGCACAGAGAGAGGGGCCACTTGGCACTGCCTGCACAGAGAGAGAGGCCACTTGGCACTGCCTGCACAGAGAGAGAGAGAGAGGCCACTTGGACTGCCTGCAGAGAAAGAGAGAGGCCACTTGGCACAGCATGCACAGAGAGAGAGAGGCCACTTGGCACTGCCTGCACAGAGAGAGAGAGAGGCCACTTGTCACTGCCTGCAGAGAGAGAGAGAGGCCACTTGTCACTGCCTGCACAGAGAGAGAGAGGCCACTTGTCACTGCCTGCACAGAGAGAGAGGCAACTTGTCACTGCATGCACAGAGAGAGATGCCACTTGGCACTGCCTGCACAGAGAGATGCCACTTGGCACTGCCTGCACAGAGAGAGATGCCACTTGGCACTGCCTGCACAGAGAGAGATGCCACTTGGCACTGCCTGCACAGAGAGAGAGGCCACTTGGCACTGCCTGCAGAGAGAAAGAGAGAGGCCACTTGGCACAGCCTGCACAGAGAGAAAGGTCACTTGGCACAGCCTTCAGAGAGAGAGAGGCCACTGGGCACTGCCTGCACAAAGAGAGAGAGGCCACTTGTCACTGCCTGCACAGAGAGAGATGCCACTTGTCACTGCCTGTACAGAGAGAGATGCCCCTTGGCACTGCCTGCACAGAGAGAGATGCCCCTTGGCACTGCCTGCACAGAGAAAGATGCCCCTTGGCACTGCCTGCACAGAGAGAGAGGCCCCTTGGCACTGCCTGCACAGAGAAAGAGAGAGGCCACTTGGCACAGCCTGCACAGAGAGAAGGGTCACTTGGCACAGCCTGCACAGAGAGAGAGAGGCCACTTGGCACTGTCTGCACAGAGAGAGGGGCCACTTGGCACTGTCTGCACAGAGAGAGAGGACACTTGGCACTGCCTGCACAGAGAGAAAGAGAGGCCACTTGGACTGCCTGCAGAGAAAGAGAGAGGCCACTTGGCACAGCATGCACAGAGAGAGAGAGGCCATTTGTCACTGCCTGCACAGAGAGAGAGAGGCCACTTGTCACTGCCTGCACAGAGAGAGAGAGGCCACTTGTCACTGCCTGCACAGAGAGAGAGAGGCCACTTGGCACTGCCTGCAGAGAGAAAGAGAGAGGCCACTTGGCACAGCCTGCACAGAGAGAAAGGTCACTTGGCACTGTCTGCACAGAGAGAGGGGCCACTTGGCACTGTCTGCACAGAGAGAGGGGCCACTTGGCACTGTCTGCACAGAGAGAGGGGCCACTTGGCACTGCCTGCACAGAGAGAGGGGCCACTTGGCACTGCCTGCACAGAGAGAGGGGCCACTTGGCACTGCCTGCACAGAGAGAGATGCCACTTGGCACTGCCTGCACAGAGAAAGAGGCCACTTGGCACTGCCTACAGAGAGAGAGAGAGAGAGAGGCCACTTGGTCCTGCCTGCAGAGAAAGAGAAAGGGCACTTGGCACAGCCTGCACAGAGAGAGAGGCCACTTAGCACAACCTGCACAGAGAGAGAGAGGCCACTTGGCACTGCCTGCACAGAGAGAGGGGCCACTTGGCACTGCCTGCACAGAGAGAGATGCCATTTGGCACTGCCTGCACAGAGAGAGAGGCCATTTGGCATTGCCTGCAGAGAGAGAGAGGCCACTTGGCACTGCCTGCAGAGAAAGAGAGAGGCCACTTGGCACTACCTGCACAAAGAGAGAGAGAGGCCACTTGTCACTGCCTAAACAGAGAGAGATGCCACTTGTCACTGCCTGCACAGAGAGAGAGAGGCCACTTGGCACTGCCTGCAGAGAGAAAGAGAGAGGCCACTTGGCACAGCCTGCACAGAGAGAAAGGTCACTTGGCACTGTCTGCACAGAGAGAGGGGCCACTTGGCACTGTCTGCACAGAGAGAGGGGCCACTTGGCACTGTCTGCACAGAGAGAGGGGCCACTTGGCACTGCCTGCACAGAGAGAGGGGCCACTTGGCACTGCCTGCACAGAGAGAGGGGCCACTTGGCACTGCCTGCACAGAGAGAGATGCCACTTGGCACTGCCTGCACAGAGAGAGATGCCACTTGGCACTGCCTGCACAGAGAAAGAGGCCACTTGGCACTGCCTGCACAGAGAAAGAGGCCACTTGGCACTGCCTGCAGAGAGAGAGAGAGAGAGAGAGAGGCCACTTGGTCCTGCCTGCAGAGAAAGAGAAAGGGCACTTGGCACAGCCTGCACAGAGAGAGAGAGGCCACTTGGCACAACCTGCACAGAGAGAGAGAGGCCACTTGGCACTGCCTGCACAGAGAGAGGGGCCACTTGGCACTGCCTGCACAGAGAGAGATGCCATTTGGCACTGCCTGCACAGAGAGAGAGGCCATTTGGCATTGCCTGCAGAGAGAGAGAGGCCACTTGGCACTGCCTGCAGAGAAAGAGAGAGGCCACTTGGCACTGCCTGCACAAAGAGAGAGAGAGGCCACTTGTCACTGCCTAAACAGAGAGAGATGCCACTTGTCACTGCCTGCACAGAGAGAGAGAGGCCACTTGGCACTGCCTGCAGAGAGAAAGAGAGAGGCCACTTGGCACAGCCTGCACAGAGAGAAAGGTCACTTGGCACTGTCTGCACAGAGAGAGGGGGCACTTGGCACTGTCTGCACAGAGAGAGGGGCCACTTGGCACTGTCTGCACAGAGAGAGGGGCCACTTGGCACTGCCTGCACAGAGAGAGGGGCCACTTGGCACTGCCTGCACAGAGAGAGGGGCCACTTGGCACTGCCTGCACAGAGAGAGATGCCACTTGGCACTGCCTGCACAGAGAAAGAGGCCACTTGGCACTGCCTGCAGAGAGAGAGAGAGAGAGAGGCCACTTGGTCCTGCCTGCAGAGAAAGAGAAAGGGCACTTGGCACAGCCTGCACAGAGAGAGAGGCCACTTGGCACAACCTGCACAGAGAGAGAGAGGCCACTTGGCACTGCCTGCACAGAGAGAGGGGCCACTTGGCACTGCCTGCACAGAGAGAGATGCCATTTGGCACTGCCTGCACAGAGAGAGAGGTCATTTGGCATTGCCTGCAGAGAGAGAGAGAGGCCACTTGGCACTGCCTGCAGAGAAAGAGAGAGGCCACTTGGCACTGCCTGCACAAAGAGAGAGAGAGAGGCCACTTGTCACTGCCTAAACAGAGAGAGATGCCACTTGGCACTGCCTGCACAGAGAGAGATGCCCCTTGGCACTGTCTGCACAAAGAGAGAGAGGCCACTTGGCACTGCCTGCACAGAGAGAGATGCCACTTGACACTGCCTGCACAGAGAGAGAGGCCACTTGGCACTGCCTGCAGAGAGAAAGAGAGAGGCCACTTGGCACAGCCTGCACAGAGAGAAAGGTCACTTGGCACAGCCTGCACAGAGAGAGAGAGGCCAATTGGCACTGTCTGCACAGAGAGAGGGGCAACTTGGCACTGCCTGCACAGAGAGAGAGGCCACTTGGCACTGCCTGCACAGAGAGAGAGAGAGAGGCCACTTGGACTGCCTGCAGAGAAAGAGAGAGGCCACTTGGCACAGCCTGCACAGAGAGAGAGAGGCCACTTGGCACTGCCTGCACAGAGAGAGAGAGAGGCCACTTGTCACTGCCTGCACAGAGAGAGATGCCACTTGGCACTGCCTGCACAGAGAGAGATGCCACTTGGCACTGCCTGCACAGAGAGAGATGCCACTTGGCACTGCCTGCACAGAGAGAGAGGCCACTTGGCACTGCCTGCAGAGAGAAAGAGAGAGGCCACTTGGCACAGCCTGCACAGAGAGAGAGAGAGGCCACTTGGCACTGTCTGCACAGAGAGAGGGGCCACTTGGCACTGTCTGCACAGAGAGAGAGGCCACTTGGTCCTGCCTGCAGAGAAAGAGAGAGGCCACTTGGCACAGCCTGCACAGAGAGAAAGGCCACTTGGCACAACCTGCACAGAGAGAGAGAGAGGCCACTTGGTACTGCCTGCACAGAGAGAGGGGCCACCTGGCACTGCCTGCACAGAGAGAGGGGCCACTTGGCACTGCCTGCACAGAGAGAGGGGCCATTTGGCACTGCCTGCAGAGAGAGAGAGAGGCCACTTGGCACTGCCTGCAGAGAAAGAGAGAGGCCACTTGGCACTGCCTGCACAGAGAGAGAGGCCACTTGGCACTGCCTGCACAGAGAGAGAGGCCACTTGGCACTGCCTGTAGAGAGAGAGGGGCCACTTCGCACTGCCTGCACAGAGAGAGAGACCGCTGGACACTGGCATTTAGGGGGTTAAAACAGGCAGGGAGGAAATGTAATATCACCTTCTCTGTCTGTCACTTTTCAGTGGAGTGGCAGTGCCTGCTGTAAGTGAATACAAGCCTTCCATAGCCATAGTCCCTCAGTCTTCTTTTAGGTTGCACATTTTTGCTGCATTTTCTTGAAGTGCACCAAAGACGCAGCATGCAGGACGTTTTGTGCACTTTCAGAACATGCAGCAAAATGTGCAGCCTCTATGGGACCAGGGGTAAAACATGCAGGAAGACTGCCAGTACACCAGCACTACAGACAAATCGCAGCATGCCAGTGTGAGCCCACATCAACACCTAGGAGGGCAAGCAAGGCAGTGTCACAGGCTGCTAGGGAAAAAAACTCTTTAGCTGCAGAGGGGGGGCCGGGGGGAGAAGGGAGAAGTTCACTTACTTGGTGTTTCCCAGCCTCCCAGGAGCCTCACTGTATTCAAGCCGACTGCTCAGATTTAACTTTCCCGCCCCACACATCCTCTTCACAGACAGCACACAGGCTGCCCGGAGTGTGGGCGGGGAAATAGAGAGCAGGTCCAGCCTCTGCCAGACATTCGTGTGGAGGAGGGAGGGGCTGGGCGGGGCTGTGCTGTGCTGTGCTCTGTAACACAGACTGTCGGCCCTGAGACATCCCTAGCTCACAGTACTGGATGGAGATGCAGCACTCGGCCTGCTCAAAAACTGTGCATTCTGAGCTGGTGACACAGCAGCCTTTGTAGAGGATATGAGAGCAGCCCAGGGGGCAATTGCATCTCTGCCCCCCTGCCCATCCCTCCCCTGGTGGGCAGTAAGTACAGGAGGAGTGTGGAGGGTATGACAGCAGGCACTATGTACAGGAGAGAAGTGTATGACAGTGAGAAATATGTACAGGAGAGGAGTTTGGAGGGTATGATAGCGGGCAGTAGATACAGGAAAGAAATGTATGACAGTGGGTAGTATGCACAGGAGAGGAGTGTGGAGGGTATGACAGTGGGCACTATGTACAGGAGAGAAGTGTATGACAGTGAGAAGTGTGTACAGGAGAGGAATGTAGAGGGTGTGACAGTGGGCACCATGTACAGGAGAAGAATGTGGAGGCTATGACAGTGGGCAGTATGTACAGGAGAAGAGTGTGGAGGATATGACAGTGGGCAGTATGTATAGGAGAGGAGGATGAAGGAATCTGGGAAGGAAAAATGTAAAGGTTTGCGGAAGGATGTTTAGGGACTGTGTAGTGGTTAAGCAGGCCATACATGGATTGAAATTAAGCCAATTAAGCGGAGACCAGCCATAGTCAATCTATGTATGGGCTAGCAGGTTGTACACAAGTCAATCTATTAATCGACTTGAGTACAACCATCCTGTCAGGTTTTTCCCAAAACAATCAGTGCTGCCTATAGTTAGCAACACTGATCATTGTATTCTGTGGGTAGGGAAGGCTCCCCACTGGCAGAACACAATAACACTGTGGGAGTGATTCCCCCATCCACAAGTCAGCAGGTGAGAGGGTGTGTGGGAACAAGCTGGGGAGAGAGGTCTGTCAGCAGGGGGGTGTGAGGTGGTCATGGAGGGATATCAATCAGCAGGTGGGGGGAGTAACTGACACTGATGTACCGTACCCTGATGTGTTGTGCCCTGGGCCGGTCTGGATGAAGTCCAGGGCCACATTTTTGTCCCAGTCCAGCTCTGTCATGTGGCAACCTTCTACTGAAATCTTCATAACATATTACATTATCAGACTAGTGCAATATATTTTCCTTGCATACATTAATCAACAGCATGCTGCAAGTACCTGTTGAAATGTCTGAGAATATAAACCATGTAGCTAAAAATGCCCAGACTTTATGTCCAAAGTAGGGTCGAACGGACCGAAAGTTTGCGCGAATTTTCGAACCCTATTCGTTATAATGGACGCGAACGTTCAAAATCAAAATTGCTAATTACAACGGCCAATATGCATGTTAATGTCATAAAACAGGTTTGGGGACCCGGGTCCTGCCCCAGGGGACATATATCAATGCAAAAAGAACTTTTAAAAACTATCGTTTTTTCGGGAGCAGTCATTTTAATGATGCATAAAGTGAAAAAAAAAAAGTGAAATTTTCCTTTAAATATGGTACCTGGGGGGTGTCTAAAGTATGCCTGTGAAGTGGCATGTGTTTCCCGTGTTTAGAACTGTCCTTGCACAAAATGACATTTGTAAAGGAAAAAAAGAAGCCATTTAAAACCACTTGCCCTGGCAAGTGGTCATGTCTTGTCCTGGCCGCCATATGGCTGAAAATCCTTGAGAAAAATGGCATGGCTACCCCATCACCCCCCCCCCCCCCCCCAGCCCCTTTGGGTCTTGTATGGATATTAAGGGGGACCCCGCACCCAAAATAAAACCCTATACCTACAACCCTATATACTCTGAACAGCAGTATATAGGTGGTGCAAACAAGACACGGACTGTAGGTTTGTTCTTAAGTAGAATCTGAACAGGTACATTATGAAGTGTAGCTCCATCCCAAAAAAATCTATTTTTAAGCTTTTTGGAGAACATAGGGAGGGGTTATCACCCCTGTAACATTTGCTGTCTTTGCACATCTGTTCAGAACATGTCACCTCACTTTCCGTCCCAATGACAAATGTTTTTGGAAAAGTGGGGTTTTAATTGAAACAAGGATTGGTGATAAAGCATCAGTAGAGAGGAGATACCTTTTTCCCAAATTAAATCTAACATGATAGAATTTCCCTTCCTAGGGGTAGATTTCCTCTCACTTCCTGTTTTCTCTTTCCGTTTGCAAGTAGGAGTCGTTTGTAAGTTGGATGTTTGAAAGTAGGGGCCTGCCGTATATACTCTGCAGAAATTTGCCCTATTAGATGTTGGTGTAGCCACAAGACTGGTGGGCCCTGCTGTGAGTTAATAGATCAAGATTTGTACTTGCATGCACCTGTTGAACCGGGCAGAAAAATTGGGCCTTTGGTGGTGGTGGTGGTGGTGGTGGTGGACGGTGTTGCCACAAGACTGTAAGCCCTCACAGTTACTCTTGGTGGGCGCAGGAATGGGCCCTGCTGTGAGTTATTAGATCAAGATTTGTAATTGCATGCACCTGTTGAACAGGGCAGAAAAATTGGGCCTTTGGCGGTGGTGGTGGTGGATGGTGTTGCCACAAGACTGTAGGCCCTCATAGTTACTCTTGGTGGACGCAGGAATGGGCCCTGCTGTGAACTATTAGATCAAGATTTGTAATTACACGCCCCTGTTAAACAGGGGCTGAAAAATTGTGCCTTAGGCATTGGTGCTGGTGCCACAACACTGCAACCCCTCACAGACACTGTACTCTTAGCACAGCAATGAGACCTGTTGCAAAGCATTGCCTAAAAATTGTAATTACACGCCCCAACAGGGGCTTAAAAATTGTGCCTTAGGCACTGGTGCCACAACACTGCAACCCCTCACAGATACTGTACTTGGAGCACAGCAGTCACACCTGTTGCGAAGCACCTTTTTAAAAAATTGTAATTACACGCCCCTGTTAAACAGGGGCTGAAAAATTGTGCCTTAGGCATTGGTGCTGGTGCCACAACACTGCAACCCCTCACAGATACTGTACTCTTAGCACAGCAATGAGACCTGTTGCAAAGCATTGCCTAAAAATTGTAATTACACGCCCCAACAGGGGCTTAAAAATTGTGCCTTAGGCACTGGTGCTGGTGCCACAACACTGCAACCCCTCACAGATACTGTACTTGGAGCACAGCAGTCACACCTGTTGCGAAGCATCTTTTAAAAAAATTGTAATTACACGCCCCTGTTAAACAGGGGCTGAAAAATTGTGCCTTAGGCACTGGTGCTGGTGCCACAACACTGCAACCCCTCACAGATACTGTACTTGGAGCACAGCAGTCACACCTGTTGCGAAGCATCTTTTTAAAAAATTGTAATTACACGCCCCTGTTAAACAGGGGCTGAAAAATTGTGCCTTAGGCATTGGTGCTGGTGCCACAACACTGCAACCCCTCACAGATACTGTACTCTTAGCACAGCAATGAGACCTGTTGCAAAGCATTGCCTAAAAATTGTAATTACACGCCCCAACAGGGGCTGAAAAATTGTGCCTTAGGCACTGGTGCCACAACACTGCAACCCCTCACAGATACTGTACTTGGAGCACAGCAGTCACAACTGTTGCGAAGCATCTTTTTAAAAAATTGTAATTACACGCCCCAACAGGGGCTGAAAAATTGTGCCTTAGGCACTGGTGCTGGTGCCACAACACTGCAACCCCTCACAGATACTGTACTTGGAGCACAGCAGTCACACCTGTTGCGAAGCATTTTTAAAAAAAATTGTGAGTACACGCCCCTGTTATACAGGGGCTGAAAAATTGTGCCTTAGGCACTGGTGTGGTGGCATGGATCACTGAGGAGGAGGAAGAGGATAGTCAGTGAACATAACAGGACAGTCACTCAGCATCAGCATAGGCAGTCTTGAAGGGATGTGACATTATAAATTATTCCGTTATATCCGCTTCAGGTGCCTGGTAGCTGGTGGTGATCCAAGACTGATTCATTTTTATGAAGGTCAGTCGATCAACCGAGTCAGTGGACAGGCGCACCCTATGATCGGTGACAAATCCTCCAGCAGCACTGAATGTGCGTTCGGAAAGAATGCTGGAGGCAGGACAGGCCAGTAGCTCAATTGCATACTGTGCAAGCTCTGGCCAGTGATCCATCCTCAGGACCCAGTAAGCCAGAGGATTTTCGGTGGGAAAGGTGTCCAAGTCTGACCTTGCCCCTAGGTATTCCTGCACCATGTATATCAGACGCTGGCGATGGTTGCTGGAACCGATCATACCTTGGGGCTGCGGACTAAAAAATTGTCTGAACGCATCGGTCAGACGTCCACCTTCCCCACCGCTCCTTCTGCTACTGACCGAAGCCTCAGCAACTCGTCGTCCAGGACCAGGAGTTTGTAACCTCCCAGTTTCTGGGAACGTGTTGCACAGACCTTTCTGCAAGGCCTCCCTGAGATGTCTCATCCTCTGCTCCCTCTGCGACGGCAAGATAAGGTCCGCAACCTTACCCTTGTACCGTGGATCAAGGAGAGTGGCCAGCCAGTAATGGTCCCTCTCCTTGATCCGAAGAACACGAGGATCCTTCCGCAGGCTTTGCAGGATCAGGGAGGCCATGCAGCGTAGGTTAGCTGAGGCATTCGGTCCGGAGTCTTCTGGGTCACTGAGGATGACATGATCGCCAGCCACCTCCACCTCCTCCCAGCCACGTACAAGTCCACTGGTTTGTTGGGACTGTACATCATCCCTAAAAGACTGCTGCTGCTGATGCTGAGTACCAGGCTCCACCTCCATGCTCACACAATCCTCCTCCTCCTCCTCCTCCTCCTCATCCTCTTCCTGTGTGATGGGTGGGACAGAAGGAACACTGTCCGGATAAAGGGGGCCTTGAGAGGCAAGGAAGTCCTCCTCTTCTGCCTCAAGTTCCCTGTCCATTATCCCACGCAGCGTATGCTCCAACAGGTGGACAAGAGGTACAGTGTCACTGATGCATGCACTGTCACTGCTCACCATCCTCGTGGCCTCCTCAAATGGTGAGAGGACAGTGCATGCATCCCTGATCATGCTCCACTGGCGTGGGGAAAAAAAGCCAAGCTCCCCTGACCCTGTCCTGGTGCCGTAGTCGCAAAGGTACTCATTGATGGCCCTCTGCTGCGTGTGCAGTCGCTGCAGCATGGCCAACGTTGAGTTCCACCTGGTGGGCATGTCACATATTAGGCGGTTCTTGGGCAGGTTCAGCTCCTTTTGCAGCTCAGTCAGCCGAGCACTGGCATTATAAGATCGGCGGAAATGCACACAGACTTTCCTGGCCTGCCTCAGGACATCCTGTAAGCCTGGGAACCTGCCCAAGAACCGCTGCACCACCAGGTTAAGGACGTGAGCCATACAGGGCACATGGGTGAGCTGCCCCTGTCGCAGGGCGGAGAGGAGGTTGGTGCCATTGTCAGAAACGACCATTCCTGGCTTAAGCTGGCGTGGCGTCAACCACCTCTCGGCCTGCCCCTGCAGAGCTGCCAGAACCTCTTGCCCAGTGTGGCTCCTGTCCCCCAAACACACCAGCGCAAGCACGGCATGGCATCTTTTTGCCTGCGTACTTGCATAGCCCCTTGTACGCCTACGGAGCACCGCTGGTTCCGAGGACAGAGCACTGGAGGAAGAAGAAGAGGAGGGGGTGGAGGAGAGAGGTGTGTCACAACCAGTAGCAGTAGTAGCATTTTGGAGGCATGGTGGCAGGACAACCTCCAGCACTACTGCACCTTGTCCTGCATCCCTCCCAGCTGCCAATAGAGTGACCCAATGGGCCGTGAAAGAAAGATAACGTCCCTGTCCATGCCTGCTGGACCATGAGTCAGCGGTAATATGCACCTTATCGCTGACCACCCTGTCCAGCGAGGCATGGACATTGCCTTCCACATGCCGGTAGAGAGACGGAATCGCCTTCCGTGAGAAAAAGTGGCGTTTGGGAACCTGCCACTGAGGAACCGCACATTGAACAAACTCACGGAAGGGGGCCGAGTCTACCAACTGAAAAGGCAGCAGTTGAAGTGCTAGCAATTTAGCCAAGCTAGCATTCAACCGCTGGGCATGTGGATGGCTGGGAGTGTACTTCTTTCGACGGTCCAGCAGCTGGGGCAGGGAAATTTGCCTGCTACAATCGGACGTCGGTGTACTTACTGCAAGTACTTGGTTGTGACACACCTAATTCTACACCTTCAGTCCTCTCAGAGCAGCTTTCAGAGAGGACTGAAGATGTAGTGGGGATGGAGATACTAGCTGATGAGGAGCAAGGAGAGGTCCGCTTTGTTCTTTGGTGTGGTCCTTTTATGTGTGCTTGCCAACAAGCTGCATGGCAGGTCGACATATGTCTGCTCATGCTTGTGGTGCCCAAGCGGCTGATGTTTTGGCCACGCGAGATACGCTTGAGACAAATATTGCAAATAGCAGTGGTGCGATCTGATGCACTCGTCTCAAAAAATGCCCACACCAAAGAACTTTTCTGATAACGTGCAGAGGCAGCGCCCTGCACAGGCGGAGCTCTGCGGTGTGGTACAGTTGCTGTGCTGGCCTCTAGATGGCCTCCAGGGGGCATCCTGACTCGTTGGACATGTGACGCCGCATCCTCCTCCTCCTCGTCCTCCTCCTCTCTCCCTTCAGGCACCCACGTGGAGTCAGTGACCTCATCATCCCCTCCCTCTTCACCACTAGAGAAAACCTGGCAGTAAGCTGCAGCTGGTGGAACAGTACTGCCAGATTGCTGTCCTTCAGCATCCCCTCTCTCTGCGCGCACACTACTGACTTGCTCAAGCTGGGTATCATCATCTGAGCCTTCGAATCGTTGGGCATCCTCCTGGAGCATGTACCCAACACTGTGCTCAAAGAGTTCGGGGGACTCCTCGGGAGGACATGGTGGGTCTAGGGAAGGGGTGGCTGATGAGGCCATTGAGTACGCGTTGGCAGGTGCTCTGCCAGTACCCTGAGCCTGGGTGAGAGAGGATGAGGAGGATGAGGAGGGCTTGGTCATCCATTCTACCAAGCCTTCAGCATGATACGGCTCCACATGTCCAGCTGCCGAAAACAAAGACAAGCGTGTCCCATGGCCACGTGCTGATGACGATGCACGACCACGTCCACGGCCAGCACTGTTGTCTCTAGAAACAGAGCCTGTCTGCCCTGTGTTCTTGCCTCTGCACGCTCTGCCTCTCCTTGGCGGTCTTCCAGCCATTGTAGTCGGTAGTGTATATAGTATAAAAAATAGAGCTCCTATGTGTGCTCACAACACACTGTAGGTCCTATGGGTGCTGACACTAACACACTATAGGTACTATGTGTGCTGCTGACAAGAAAATATAGGAGCTCTGTTTGCTGCCACTAACACACTAGAAGTCCTATGGGTGCTGCTGAGAAGAAAATATAGGAGCTCTGTGTGATGCCACTAACACACTAGAAGTCCTATGGGTGCTTCTGGGAAGAAAATATAGGAGCTCTGTGTGATGCCACTAACACACTAGAAGTCCTGTGGGTGCTGCTGAGAAGAAAATATAGGAGCTCTGTGTGATGCCACTAACACACTAGAAGTCCTATGGGTGCTTCTGGGAAGAAAATATAGGAGCTCTGTGTGATGCCACTAACACACTAGAAGTCCTGTGGGTGCTGCTGAGAAGAAAATATAGGAGCTCTGTGTGATGCCACTAACACACTAGAAGTCCTATGGGTGCTTCTGGGAAGAAAATATAGGAGCTCTGTGTGATGCCACTAACACACTAGAAGTCCTGTGGGTGCTGCTGAGAAGAAAATATAGGAGCTCTGTGTGATGCCACTAACACACTAGAAGTCCTGTGGGTGCTTCTGGGAAGAAAATATAGGCGCTCTGTGTGATGCCACTAACACACTAGAAGTCCTGTGGGTGCTGCTGAGAAGAAAATATAGGAGCTCTGTGTGATGCCACTAACACACTAGAAGTCCTATGGGTGCTTCTGGGAAGAAAATATAGGAGCTCTGTGTGATGCCACTAACACACTAGAAGTCCTGTGGGTGCTGCTGAGAAGAAAATATAGGAGCTCTGTGTGATGCCACTAACACACTAGAAGTCCTATGGGTGCTGCTGAGAAGAAAATATAGGAGCTCTGTGTGATGCCACTAACACACTAGAAGTCCTATGGGTGCTTCTGGGAAGAAAATATAGGAGCTCTGTGTGATGCCACTAACACACTAGAAGTCCTGTGGGTGCTGCTGAGAAGAAAATATAGGAGCTCTGTGTGATGCCACTAACACACTAGAAGTCCTATGGGTGCTTCTGGGAAGAAAATATAGGAGCTCTGTGTGATGCCACTAACACACTAGAAGTCCTATGGGTGCTTCTGGGAAGAAAATATGGGAGCTCTGTGTGATGCCACTAACACACTAGAAGTCCTATGGGTGCTTCTGGGAAGAAAATATGGGAGCTCTGTGTGATGCCACTAACACACTAGAAGTCCTATGGGTGCTTCTGGGAAGAAAATATAGGAGCTCTGTGTGATGCCACTAACACACAATTGAAGTCCTATGGGTGCTTCTGGGAAGAAAATATAGGAGCTCTGTGTGATGCCACTAACACACAATTGAAGTCCTATGGGTGCTTCTGGGAAGAAAATATAGGAGCTCTGTGTGATGCCACTAACACACTAGAAGTCCTATGGGTGCTTCTGGGAAGAAAATATAGGAGCTCTGTGTGATGCCACTAACACACAATTGAAGTCCTATGGGTGCTTCTGGGAAGAAAATATAGGAGCTCTGTGTGATGCCACTAACACACTAGAAGTCCTTTGGGTGCTTCTGGGAAGAAAATATGGGAGCTCTGTGTGATGCCACTAACACACTAGAAGTCCTATGGGTGCTTCTGGGAAGAAAATATAGGAGCTCTGTGTGATGCCACTAACACACAATTGAAGTCCTATGGGTGCTTCTGGGAAGAAAATATAGGAGCTCTGTGTGATGCCACTAACACACTAGAAGTCCTTTGGGTGCTTCTGGGAAGAAAATATGGGAGCTCTGTGTGATGCCACTAACACACTAGAAGTCCTATGGGTGCTTCTGGGAAGAAAATATAGGAGCTCTGTGTGATGCCACTAACACACAATTGAAGTCCTATGGGTGCTTCTGGGAAGAAAATATAGGAGCTCTGTGTGATGCCACTAACACACAATTGAAGTCCTATGGGTGCTTCTGGGAAGAAAATAAAGGAGCTCTGTGTGATGCCACTAACACACTGTGGGTGCTGCTGAGAAGAAAATATAGGAGCTCTGTGTGATGCCACTAACACACTAGAAGTCCTGTGGGTGCTTCTGGGAAGAAAATATAGGCGCTCTGTGTGATGCCACTAACACACTAGAAGTCCTGTGGGTGCTGCTGAGAAGAAAATATAGGAGCTCTGTGTGATGCCACTAACACACTAGAAGTCCTATGGGTGCTGCTGAGAAGAAAATATAGGAGCTCTGTGTGATGCCACTAACACACTAGAAGTCCTATGGGTGCTTCTGGGAAGAAAATATAGGAGCTCTGTGTGATGCCACTAACACACTAGAAGTCCTGTGGGTGCTGCTGAGAAGAAAATATAGGAGCTCTGTGTGATGCCACTAACACACTAGAAGTCCTATGGGTGCTTCTGGGAAGAAAATATAGGAGCTCTGTGTGATGCCACTAACACACTAGAAGTCCTATGGGTGCTTCTGGGAAGAAAATATGGGAGCTCTGTGTGATGCCACTAACACACTAGAAGTCCTATGGGTGCTTCTGGGAAGAAAATATGGGAGCTCTGTGTGATGCCACTAACACACTAGAAGTCCTATGGGTGCTTCTGGGAAGAAAATATAGGAGCTCTGTGTGATGCCACTAACACACAATTGAAGTCCTATGGGTGCTTCTGGGAAGAAAATATAGGAGCTCTGTGTGATGCCACTAACACACAATTGAAGTCCTATGGGTGCTTCTGGGAAGAAAATATAGGAGCTCTGTGTGATGCCACTAACACACTAGAAGTCCTATGGGTGCTTCTGGGAAGAAAATATAGGAGCTCTGTGTGATGCCACTAACACACAATTGAAGTCCTATGGGTGCTTCTGGGAAGAAAATATAGGAGCTCTGTGTGATGCCACTAACACACTAGAAGTCCTTTGGGTGCTTCTGGGAAGAAAATATGGGAGCTCTGTGTGATGCCACTAACACACTAGAAGTCCTATGGGTGCTTCTGGGAAGAAAATATAGGAGCTCTGTGTGATGCCACTAACACACAATTGAAGTCCTATGGGTGCTTCTGGGAAGAAAATATAGGAGCTCTGTGTGATGCCACTAACACACTAGAAGTCCTTTGGGTGCTTCTGGGAAGAAAATATGGGAGCTCTGTGTGATGCCACTAACACACTAGAAGTCCTATGGGTGCTTCTGGGAAGAAAATATAGGAGCTCTGTGTGATGCCACTAACACACAATTGAAGTCCTATGGGTGCTTCTGGGAAGAAAATATAGGAGCTCTGTGTGATGCCACTAACACACAATTGAAATCCTATGGGTGCTTCTGGGAAGAAAATAAAGGAGCTCTGTGTGATGCCACTAACACACTAGAAGTCCTATGGGTGCTTCTGGGAAGAAAATATAGGAGCTCTGTGTGATGCCACTAACACACAATTGAAGTCCTATGGGTGCTTCTGGGAAGAAAATATAGGAGCTCTTTGTGATGCCACTAACACACTAGAAGTCCTATGGGTGCTTCTGGGAAGAAAATATGGGAGCTCTGTGTGATGCCACTAACACACTAGAAGTCCTATGGGTGCTTCTGGGAAGAAAATATGGGAGCTCTGTGTGATGCCACTAACACACTAGAAGTCCTATGGGTGCTTCTGGGAAGAAAATATGGGAGCTCTGTGTGATGCCACTAACACACTAGAAGTCCTATGGGTGCTTCTGGGAAGAAAATATGGGAGCTCTGTGTGATGCCACTAACACACTAGAAGTCCTATGGGTGCTTCTGGGAAGAAAATATGGGAGCTCTGTGTGATGCCACTAACACACTAGAAGTCCTTTGGGTGCTTCTGGGAAGAAAATATGGGAGCTCTGTGTGATGCCACTAACACACTAGAAGTCCTATGGGTGCTTCTGGGAAGAAAATATGGGAGCTCTGTGTGATGCCACTAACACACTAGAAGTCCTATGGGTGCTTCTGGGAAGAAAATATAGGAGCTCTGTGTGATGCCACTAACACACTAGAAGTCCTATGGGTGCTTCTGGGAAGAAAATATAGGAGCTCTGTGTGATGCCACTAACACACAATTGAAGTCCTATGGGTGCTTCTGGGAAGAAAATATAGGAGCTCTGTGTGATGCCACTAACACACTAGAAGTCCTATGGGTGCTTCTGGGAAGAAAATATGGGAGCTCTGTGTGATGCCACTAACATACTAGAAGTCCTATGGGTGCTTCTGGGAAGAAAATATGGGAGCTCTGTGTGATGCCACTAACACACTAGAAGTCCTATGGGTGCTTCTGGGAAGAAAATATGGGAGCTCTGTGTGATGCCACTAACACACTAGAAGTCCTATGGGTGCTTCTGGGAAGAAAATATGGGAGCTCTGTGTGATGCCACTAACACACTAGAAGTCCTATGGGTGCTTCTGGGAAGAAAATATGGGAGCTCTGTGTGATGCCACTAACACACTAGAAGTCCTATGGGTGCTTCTGGGAAGAAAATATGGGAGCTCTGTGTGATGCCACTAACACACTAGAAGTCCTATGGGTGCTTCTGGGAAGAAAATATGGGAGCTCTGTGTGATGCCACTAACACACTAGAAGTCCTATGGGTGCTTCTGGGAAGAAAATATGGGAGCTCTGTGTGATGCCACTAACACACTAGAAGTCCTATGGGTGCTTCTGGGAAGAAAATATGGGAGCTCTGTGTGATGCCACTAACACACTAGAAGTCCTATGGGTGCTTCTGGGAAGAAAATATGGGAGCTCTGTGTGATGCCACTAACACACTAGAAGTCCTATGGGTGCTTCTGGGAAGAAAATATGGGAGCTCTGTGTGATGCCACTAACACACTAGAAGTCCTATGGGTGCTTCTGGGAAGAAAATATGGGAGCTCTGTGTGATGCCACTAACACACTAGAAGTCCTATGGGTGCTTCTGGGAAGAAAATATGGGAGCTCTGTGTGATGCCACTAACACACTAGAAGTACTATGGGTGCTTCTGGGAAGAAAATATGGGAGCTCTGTGTGATGCCACTAACACACTAGAAGTCCTATGGGTGCTTCTGGGAAGAAAATATAGGAGCTCTGTTTGCTGCCACTAACACATTAGAAGTCCTATGGGTGCTTTTGGGGTGCAATGCTGTGCTAACAGCACTGTGGTTGGTACTACTGAAATACTGTACTAACAGTAAAACAAGCACCAGACTAATCCCCAGCAGCAGCTAATAACACACTAACCAGCAGCAATGGACGATCAATGACAGGTAGCAATGGTTTAGCAAATAAATAGCCAATGGTTTAGCAAAGAAGAGCAAATCTTTCTGTAGCAATGAATCAAGCAAAGACACAGAATCAGCCTGATCTCTCCTAAAGCCGGAACTCATGTGACCGGCGCCGACGGCGTGGCGGCCTTTTAAATGGTGGGGCGTGTACTAAAGCCCCTGAGCTTTAATTGGCTACAGGCGTCCTGCCTGTAGCCAATTATTGCTCTCCGAGTTTCCGGCGCTGTGATTGGCCAAGCAAGCGGGGTCACAGTGCATGCTTGGCCAATCATCAGCCAGCAATGCATTGCGGGGCCGCTCGCATCACACGAATGTGATGCGAACGGCCCAAATAGTTCTGGGCTCGCCGAGCGAGCGAACGCCCGGTGCTCGATGCGAACGCGGGTTCGCATCGAGCACCGGGCCCATCCCTAGTCCAAAGGCATCTGACATATCTTGATGAGACTGCTGGTAGACATGGTCCATCCTTGTGAACCCCCCACCCCCCTTCCTCATCTGAGGCAAATCTACTAGGACTGGTAAGTTGCTAATGATCTGTTAAGACCAGGTTGGATGAGCTGTATTTGAGTTTCTATTGACAAGAATTAACATAGTTGGCAATGTCACAGGTGACTGGATAAACTGTATTGTCAATGATATCACCGATCTTTAGTAAATAGACAGGCTTCATTCTCAGAGGTCACTGACCTTCAGTTAATGGATAGTTTATATTCTAAGTGATACTACTGGTTACTAGTAAATTAATAGGCTGCAACCTTAGTGATACCTCTGGTTACTAGTACATGGATATATTACACTAAAGGTTTGCATTCTCAATCATATGGATGGTTATTAGTAAACAGATTAAAGTGGTTGTGCACACATTTCATTTAGTAAATCTCTTTGCCTTCCAAATCAGGCAAAGAGTACTAAATGAAGTGTGTTTTTTTTTTCCACTTACCTTGTAATCGCTGACGTTCTTTCCTCTGTCTCTTCGGAGGTGGGCGGGGTCTCTGCGTCAATCCTCGTCACGCCGCACTGTCTCCTGGGATCTGGTGTCATTGATCCCAGGAGTCAGTGCGGACATCTTCCGAAATCTCGCAAGATTTCGGCCACGAGAGATGTCTGCGAAACGTGAGCTACACTTTGCCGTTACTGCGCACACGCGCGAGACGGCGCAGTAACGTCGGTGCATGCTGGGCCATCTGAAGTGCCTGTGTGTGTTCACATGCCCACAGGCAAGATGGCAACCAGCAGGAAAGATTTTCTAAAATTCTTTTATCTGACGAAAACCGGCAGCAGCGATTTACAGAAATAGGACACGTGAGTACTTAAACTAGATCTCATAAGCCATTGCATTGCACTAAAAAAAAAAAAAAACATACAGACAGTGCAGAACCGCTTGTAGCAGTCTGCTAAATGTAGGTTTGTTTAGGTATGTGTTACATTAATCTGAGAAATGCACTATAAGTTGTATAGTATGTTTGTGTGAAGGAACCTCCTATCTATTTGGATGTAACCTCTGGACCCATGCTAACCAAAACACCAAATAGCATATATTTTGTGTGGAGAAGTAACAACTGCAATTACATTTTTAATATTTAAGAAAAAAAAAAATTAAATAAAAATATTATACAGCGTACTGAATTAACCCTAAAATGATGATGAAATTAAAAAGCTTGATAAAATAGTTCGTAGCAATACCGTATTCCTTAGATATGGTTTTCCAGTAGGGTATGACTAGAGATGGGAAGGTTGGAAAATAAAATGGAAATGTTTTTTTTCCAGGTTTTTCAGAGCTGTTTTTTTCAAGAAAATTTGAAAAAAAAGGATGGAATATGTTCTTTTAGAATGATAAATACTATATCTATGACATGGTATTCAAATTCTATAACATAAAGATCTTATTCAAAAATTTCTGAGGCTTCATGTAAAGTCTTCAATTGTTGCAAGTTCTCTCAGCTGAAGACAAGCAAGTCCTGGAATACAATTCAAGTAACACTGTACATCTCAATGCAGTTCCCAAACAAGAGAAATATGCATTAGGGGGCACTGCAAGGGAAAGGCTATAGTTTTGTTTGCTTGTGGGCTCCATCTTGTACCACCTACAGTTGGGTGATTGTTGTGGATACAGTAGATGATGATTTCTGTCCTCTCAGGCCTTAATTGACAGGTAAGAAGAAAAATTTGTCTGACAAATTACCGTATTTATCGGCGTATAACACACACTTTTTCCCCCTGAAAATCAGGGGTAAATTGTGTGTGTGCGTGTTATACGCCGATTCCTGGCTGTCTCTGAGGGGAAGGAGGGGGCGAGTGCCGATGGATTACACATAGCCGTGATCTCCTGTGTACCCGGCGCTCAGTCACGCACACTACCGCCTCCTGGCCTGGCATTGGACCACTGTTCTGTCTATCATATGAGCCAGGCCAGGAGGCGGGACTGTGAGTGACTAAGCGCCGGGTACACAGGAGATCATTGATCTGTGTAATCCGGGAATTGGTGAGGCTACAGATGTCCACTGAGAAGGCTCCATTGTTGGGCAATTTAGAGGCTGCAGATGAGCACTGAGCAGGCTTCATTGATGGGCAACAAAGAGGCTGCAGATGGTCATCAAGCAGGCTGCATGGATGGGCACTGGTAAGGCTGTATTGATGGGCTGTGACCCTTATTTTGCTTTAAGACCCCTTTCACACCGAGCCGCCTAGGGCATCAGCATTAAATCGGCAGTTTACCGTTGTTATAGCGACGCTGTTTGGCCGCTATCGGGGTGGTTTTATTCCCCCGCTAGCGGCCAAAAAGGGGTTAAATCCGCACGCAAAACACATCCGGAGCTGCGTTTGGCCAGCGGTATCGCAGCGCTGCCCCATTGATTTCAATGGGGAGCAGCGGTGGAGGAGCAGTGCTGGCAGGAGTTTTTCTGACGTCCTGCCAGCGCACCGCTCCAGTGTGAAAGCCCTCAGGCTTTCATACTGGAGTGAATGGAGCAGCTTTCTTCAGGCGCTATGCAGGCGCTATTTTTAGCGCTGTAGCGCCTGAAAAACACCTGCAGTGTGAAAGGGATCTAAAGATCTTTATTTAAAAGCTTATTATTTTTCCTAAAAACTCCCTCTTAAATTAAGGTGTGCGTTATATCCCTGTGCGTGTTATACACTGATAAATTCCTAATTATGTTCTCCACCATCACAGCACAATGTTTACCTATAGTCTGGTCAGTAAATAGTTTTTTTCCTTTCCTCCTCTTAGTAAAATGGTGAGACCAACATCTAGAGTTTGGAAACATTTCCACAGTGCAATTTCTGCTGAGAGCAAAGCTGCAATTTACAAATATTGTGAGAAGAAAAACTATTTTCCAAATGCTACAAAGATGACAAAATACATCCATCATGCCAGAGGTGCCCTAAAGACAATAAAAAATACTTTATGGAATGATGAAGAATGAAAGTGAAGAGCTTTTCCCTCCAGAGTTCTCATTCCAGAAACACTCTTTCTGCTGCTTCTGGATCATCACAAAGTGTTTCTTCACCAGCAGCATCTTTAAATAAGGAAGTGTTACAAACCACGGCCTCCCAAAAATAAACAATCCCTTCATTCATAGAGAAAATTACACCTGAAAATTGGGAGAAAATTGATCAAGCTCTTGTAAAAAAAAGATATGCTTCTAGGTTAGCATTGTCAATAACTGAAAATCCATATTGGCAGGAAAGGGGGGTATTGGGAAAGGGGGGTGGTTACCTGTTATGTATAGTTGAAATGTTCTTAACGCATACAGTCCTTATTATTCCATTTCTAATAAAATAAATAAAATGTTAAAAGCACATTTAGTTTATTTACTGAATAAGCTTTTCTTTTATTTCAAGCATAATGCCTTTATATACCCTGCATTTCACATTCCCAGTGTAACAAAATGACTTTCAATTTGTAAAACGACTCCACACTGAATTTTTTTGCAATTTTTCTAAAAATTTCCATTTTTTTTGTGGAAAAACACAGGGGAAAATGTTTTTTTTTATTTATTTTTTTTTTTTTCATGGCTTCAAAATTTCCAGAAATATTATATCTCTAGGGTAAACATTTTAAACCTCTGCCTTGGGCTGATCAGTGGAGCATACAAGAAAGTGCTTATCTTCCTACCAGAATCTAGAGATACTAATAAAGCTTCAAAAAACTGATCCTGCAGGATAAGCTTTTGTACATGATCCGATTGTGCTATTGCTTTATCCATAGAGGATTGGGACAAATGTTTTCTAAACGGTCAGAAATGTACCTGGTCACTCACAATCCGTGTAACCGCATTTAAAATTTTTATAAGATACAATGCAACATTACTGGGGTCAGGTACTATCTTTCTGTTAGTTTTCCCTACTTGTTTTTAAGGATGCCCATTCCCTGGCTCCTTTCCCCATATTTTCTGGGAATACAAGAAGGTACTCCTTGTTTGGTGTAAATTGGAGGATTTTTCCTTAAAGTAGGAGGCCATGCAAATTCTAAAACCCTCTCTATCCCTGTAAGAGGAGTATACATACCTTTTTGGAAGCTGATCTTACCTGCTCCGACCCGATCTTTAGCCCCGGAAGCTCTGCAGAGGACACGGAGGACAACAGCTGTGAAATTAATGGGAAGTGACGTCACCCATAGAGTTACTATGGGGCTTCCGTTGTCCTCCATCTCCTCTGCACCCGCCTACACAGAGAAGCCATGGCTGACAGCTTAGCTTGGGATCCGGTCAAAGCGGGTCAAAACGGCTTTCAAAAATGTATGTATACTCGTTTTTTCTTTACACGGATAGGGAGGTTATTGTTAGATCCCTGGTGTCTATGATGCAGGGATTTTAGATTTTGCATGGACTTCAACTTTAAGAATAGTTGGTAGCCCTGTTCGTGTTACAATGGCAAACTGTTTAAGTTTTGCATCTATGCCAGAGATTCCCATCGCTCATGAGACTTATCCATATTATTTGTGTTTTCGTTTATTGGGTTATCACCTTACATTAGAAAACTCCCTCTATTCCGATCTCACAAATTAAAAAGAGTAGGCTCCATTAGCTGCATGGAAAAGATCTTCCATAACTTATATAATTCTATGCCTTATTATCATAACAAATGGGATCCTTGGTTTGAACATGGCAATGTTTTTCATTGACTCCTTTGATATTTTTGTGGCTCTCCTTAATGAACCTTTTTGATATGTTATTCAATCATTATATTGGCTGTATCACCCTATGTAGATGTTCCTTATGTTGGCAATACTGTCTTTATGCATATCATTTGCCTTACCTTTTATACATCATATGATATTTTTCTCTGTCTGTCACTTACCTTGCAGGTTCATCAGCTTTATGCACACTATTTGTACTAAATATCTTTTTTATCAGAATATCTTGTCTATTTTTATAATTTTATGATTGTGCCTTTTTGTACCAACTGTTTTCATTCAAAAAAAGTTTGTAAACCAAAAAATGGCTCCTGGAAGTTTCCACTTTGTTATGCCTACAACACTGAAATCATGTCCCTTCCCATGATGTTGCAAAGTTAGTGATTCTGAATTCAAGGAATTTAATCAATCCAGGATCTAAGGAATAGGAGATACACCCTTAAAAACTTCAATGAAGATTCCAGGGTGGTAGCTCCTGTGCCCTGTTCCTTTCTCCTGCTGCTGCTTCCCCATTGAGAATACCAGCATATCCCAACTGTCATAATAAAAACTGGGAGTTGCTGTATATTATACAGTATGATTGGCTGGCAAAGTTCAGTTGCTCATTAGTAAAATAACACTTGAAGATAAAAATAGATAGGAAATCCCAGCGCTAATAAAAAAAAATCAATAAAAGAACCCAAATAAATAGATAGATATAGAAAGCAGCTACCCCCCAACTGCGAAATCACTATGCCAATAAAAATAGTGAAGTACTTTCAATCTAATCTGAAAGTGACATATAAAAACCTGCAAACTAACAATTCATATTATCATAATCCTGCATACACACGGTTGGAATTTCCGACAACAAATGTTCGATGTGAGCTCATTGTCGGAAATTCCGACCGTGTGTAGGCTCCATCGGACCTTTGCTGTCGGAATTTCCGACAACAGAAATTTGAGCGCTGGATCTCAAATTTTCCGACAACAAAAATCTGTTCTCGTAAATTCCGAGCCTGTTGATCACAATTCCCATGCACAAAATTCCACGCATGCTCGGAATCAAGCAGAAGAGCCGCACTGGCTATTGAACTTCATTTTTCTCGGATAGTCGTACGTCTTGTACGTCACCGTGTTTTTGACATTCGGAATTTTCGACAACACTTGTGCGACCATGTGTGTGCAAGACAAGTTTAAGCCAACATCCGTTGGGAAAAAAAATCCAGGATTTTGTTGTCGGAATGTCCGATCGTGTGTATGCGGCATTAGAGTATCTCCTTAATAACATATATCAATATGTGAAATAGTAATACATAAAAAACATAAAACATAAAAAAATCTGTAGTCCAATATAAATGTCCAATCTATAAGCAATCATCAATTGATTTTCAAATTCTTGCCGAAAAAATGTAGTTCCTTCAATGTGAAAAAAAAACACCAACATTCCCTTCACCACACCTCATGGGTATCTTATCATTTAATAATGAGGACCTCACTGTATTATAGTATAATATATCATCTACTCCCAGGAGACCAATTACCATTGAGTCATAGTTCATGTAGAGGAGTGGAATCTTGTATATGTAAAAAAAGTGCAATTGACCTCCTTTTGTTTGTTTTTTCATTGTCACATAAAGCATATGCATAAGAAACCTCGCTTTGAACCAGGAATAGCATTTTAGTTTCACTTTAAATGGGACAAATGCATTTTTTTTTAGCTCTTTTTGTCCATAGATTACATAGAAAGTAAAATAATGCAAAATAAGGTCTAGTTTGTCCCACAAAAAAAGTGTTCCTTTGTTATCTTAAGCAATGACCAGATATTGCTGAATAAAGAGGCTCACCTTTGAAATAGAAAAATTGCTCAAATCAATATGGGATATACAGGTTTGCGAGCCAAGTGGCTAAAAAGAGGCAGAGAGCTAGAAAATATTGTTGCCTTAAATACAAACTTGCACTATTAAATACAAAGCTTTGTTCACAAGATCATACCCAAAAAAGTACAATGCAGCTTTCACAATATGAATAAACGTATTTAAATACACATGAAACAATCCCCAAATAAAAATTATAAAACAGGAAAATGCATCCGAATTCACTGCCCTGATGGATGTAAAAAACAAATATATTTTGGTATATCAAATAATAAAAGAGTACAGTTGCCAAATATCAGTCTTTATAAAATGATAAGTGTGATACATTGAATAAAAAAAGTATACTGTAAAAAGCCACGTAATTTGGAAAATACAATCCTACATTCACTTTTAGGCTTAATGTACACGGGACGCTGAGGCAACCCCTTCTGAGCAAATTTTTTGACAGCTTGAAACCGGCGTTTAAAAATGCCCATTTTGCCGCGTTTGTGTCTAGGAGCGTTTATTTAAGAAAACATCATAGGACCATCCCAAAGCCCAAAAAACAGTATAGTTTAACTATTTCAGCCATTCTGTGAGAGCAGAGTGAGTAGCAGCAGCTGAGAGAGCAGCAGTGTACTTGTATCTAGCTCAATTTCAGCGCTTTTACTATGGATCCCATAAAGAGCATATATGAGGAAAAGAATGCTATTTTTTTTATATATTTAATTTTGAAATTGCAATTGATTAGTATATTTTTTTGTTTATTTTTTTTATAAGCTGTATGTGTAATTTTATTTTTTTGTATTCATTTATTTTGTCTTTTTTATGCAAATTTTTATTGCAATTTTTAAAATATTTTTAATTAACCCTAACTGGAAACCCTAACCCTAACTTGTTCTTCAAGGGGAAACCCCTAACCATAACCATAACCCCCTAACCCTAATGGGAAACCGTAACCCCTAACCCTGACTAGAAACCCTAACTTGTTCTTCAAGGGGAAAACCCTAACTATAACCCCTAACCCTAATGGGAAACCCTAACCCCTAACCCTGACTAGAAACCCTAACTTGTTCTTCAAGGGGAAAACCCTAACTATAACCTCCAACCCTAAGGGGAAACCCTAACCCCAACCAGAAACCCTAACTTGTTCTTTAAAGGGGAAAACCCTAACTCTAACCATAACCCCCTAACCTTAATGGGAAACCTTAACCCCTAACCCTAACAGGAAACCCTAACGGGAAATCATAACACTTACCTATATAAAGTGAAGGTAGTGCTGCGTTATGAACCTAAATACTGTGCGTAATAAAGTGCAAAGTTGCTTAATGAAAGATATGGTTGAAAGAGGCAATGTTCAAAGGTCAATATATATCCAATCCTAGACAGTATAAAAACGTGTCGCATGCCATGCGATTTCTTCGGATAAAACAATAAAAGTGTATTAATAAGACAATAAAAGTATATCAAACACCCAAATAATTCTTCATAGAACAGTGATAGGAAATATATCCATATGGTGTGCAAATGAAGTGAAAAAACAGTGCTCAAAACAAGGTGCACTACAATTGCAATAAAGCCTGAAGGAATAGGTAACATCCTAAACGGCATATAAAAGCATACAAAAAAGTTTCTTCCATATAGGTATATGCTGCAAATGTTCTTATAGGTGAAAGGAAAAAAGATAAGTAGTGTCCATATAAGGTGCAAGGTAGGTAAGTGACTAGCAGTGTCAGCATAAAATGACAAAGTGCTGGTGACAATCCTATGGCATAAAGTGCTGATGATAGGTGACTTCCTGTGCAGAGTAATGTATAGTAGGGATGGGCTTTATGTCCGGGTCGAAGATGAATTAGATGAATTAGACTCGAACATTGGCTGTTCGCCGAATAGCGAACAATTTGGGGTGTTCGCGGCAATTTCAAAAGCCGCGGAACACCCTTTAAAAGTCTATGGGAGAAATCAAAAGTGCTAATTTTAAAGGTTACTATGCAAGTTATTGTCATAAAAAGTGTTTGGGGACCTGGGCACTGCCACAGGGGACATGTATCAATGCAAAAAAAAGTTTTAAAAACTGCAGTTTTTTCAGGAGCAGTGATTTTAATAATGCTTAAAGTGAAACAATAAAAGTGTAATATTCCTTTAAATTTCATACCTGGGGGGTGTCTATAGTATGCCTGTAAAGTGGCGCATGTTTCCCGTGCTTAGAACAGTCTGACAGCAAAATTACACTTATAAAGGAAACAAAGTAATTTAAAACTACTCGCGGCTATAATGAATTGTCGGTCCCGGCAATACACATAAAAGTTTATTGATAAAAACGGCATGGGATTCCCCCACAGGGGAACCCCGAACCAAACAACCAGGCCTTTCAGGCCACATGCCCTCAAAACTGGGAGGGTGCTTTGGGGTAGCCCCCACAAAGCACCTTGTCCCCATGTTGATGGGGAGAAGGGCCTCGTCCCCACAACCCTTGCTCGGTGGTTGTGAGGGTCTGCGGGCGTGGGGCTTATCGGAATCTGGAAGCCCCCTTTAACAAGGGGACCCCTAGATCCCGCCCCCCTGTGTGAATTGGTAATGGGGTACAAATGTACCCCTACCATTTCACAAAAAAAGTGTCAAAAATGTTAAAAAAAGACAATAGACGGTTTTTGACAATTCCTTTATTAATGTCTTCTTCTTTCCCCACTGCTTCTTCCATCTTCTTCTAGTCTTCCTTCGGTGTTCTTCTTCTTCCTCCATCTTGTTCTTCCCCCGCTTCTTCCTCTATCTTCCTCCGCTTCTTTCTCTGGTCTTCTCGTCCGGCATCTTCCTCCGGCTTGTGACCCCGCCCCCTCTGACAACACAGGGAAAGCCATAGGGAAGTCCCCATGCGTCAGAGGGGGCGGGGTCACCGGGTGGCCCCGCCCTCCATTTTATAAGAGCTGTCACATGAACAGAAGCATCACACAGCGGGAGACTCTCATTGAGGCGGATCGGAGGACGAAGCGGAGAAGAAGAAGCCAGAGGAAGATGCCGGATGAGTTTGTCACTGTCACATGACTTCATCAGGGGATCCTCTTCATCAGGGGTTACCTTCACTTTATATATTTTCTGGGTTCTGGTATTTCCTTCAGTGTTGTAGCATATTGTTAAAAAATGCACACATTTGGTAGCACGGAAATATCATTGTATTATAAACATATAACATTTACCATAATCCTAAACTTGTTCTTTAAGGGGAAAACCCTAATCCTAACCGTAACCCCCTATCCCTAATGGAAAACCCTAACCAGAAACCCTAATGGTAAACCCTAACCATAACCCCCTAACCCTAATGGGAATCCCTAACGGGAAACCATAACACTTACCATAACCCTAAACTTGTTCATCATGGCGAAAACCCTAACCATAACCCCCTAACCCTAATGGGAAACCCTGAACCCTAACCGGAAACCCTAACCCTAACTCTAACCCTAACGGGAAACCATAACACTTACCATAACCCTAAACTCGTTTTTCAAGGGGAAAACCCTAACCATAACCCCCTAACCCTAATGGGAAACCCTAACCCTAATGGGAAACCATAACCCTAAACTTGTTCTTCAAAGGGAAAACCCTAACCATAACCCCCTAACCCTAATAGGAAATACTAACCCTAACCCCTAACCCTATATTTCATGCAACTATGTTTGATCAAGTCGGGGGTGAAGCTCAATGGTGGGATCATCTGGTTGAAATCTAACAACATATAGGTCAAATTCCAATTATACTTTGGCTAACAGCAATGTTAGTGGTGTATTGAATCATGCTCATTAGGGGTATATAAATGGTCTATGAAGCATAGCAAGCAATTACATGTTTTTATAATATTTCTTTAGTGTTTTTTCATCATTTGCTACAATTTTTAAGTTTTGTAATGTTAAAAAATAGGGCACCTGTAAAAATGCTTATAAACGAAATTGCGGCAAAACGCTGTACCACGTTTTGCCGCGTTTAGCTGCGTTTTGCATCTGAAACGTCGGAAACTTCGGCGTCTGAACTAATTTTTTTGCCTTCAAAGAAAAGCCTATAAACACAACTGCCTAAAAATGACATTAAACGAACATGTACACATAAGATAACATTGGATGAGTTCCTCTGAACGTCCGTTTACCAGCAGCAGTGTATATGAGGCCTTAATCTTAATCTGCAGAAAGTTAAAACTAATACAGCTTATCCAAATGATCACTGGGAGAGTTCTTCTCGAAGCCCGTGCTTACTGCCACATTGCTCTCTATATCACCAATCACATTTAAACTTCCAAGCCAGGTTAGAATCTGATTGGTAGCTGTAAGAAACTTCTTAGTACTTGTTGTCAGTGCAAGGAACATGGAAGCTCCTGCAGTGGGTATATTTGGGAATTGCTCTTCTGAAAAAAAGGTATTCTCTGTTTATTAGATTATCCACAAAAGGGGGTTTGATGGATAAGTGCATTACATGCCAGGGTGAAAACTGAAATATCAAGCATTAAAGCTGTTCTCCATGGGTACATCTTAAGGCTTTATATTAATTTTTGAAATATATTTGATATGGAAGTTTGACATGTTTTAAAATACAATTCTTTCTTGTTGGTTGTCTGAGATGAGCTGGGTATATATCAAGACCTTGGGGTTGATTTACTAAAGGCATATACACTTTGCATTGGAAGTGCAGTTGCTGTAGATCTGAGGGGGGCACGCAAGGAAAATAAACAACAGCACATGATGAGCTTCCCCTCATTTCAGATCTTCCACTCAGATCTATAGCGACTGCACTTCCAACTGCACTTGTAGTGCAAAGTAGATTTGCCTTTAGTAAATAACCCCCAAAGTGAGGTTAAACTCCCTCTAGGTCTCTGCACCTGTGCAAGCTGGCCTGAGAATGCTGTTCTGAGAAGGTCTTCCTTTCCTTTCTGATGCAGACAGCCATAACTTCCAGCTACATCTAGCAGAAGGAGCCACCTAAACAAGGGAATCGTCTCTATGGATTCTCCACAAGTTTGTGAGAATGCGCATCTCTCAAAGTTCTTCACTTGGTTTGAATATACTGGCATCTGAAGGTCCCAGAATATCAGCCCTCTCCCTTTTGGTAATTTCAATAAAAAGGAGCTGCAAAGAAAGCTTATTTTGATATCCTGTCTCTTTAGTTAACCCACGGTGCTTTAGGAATCCTTTATTGTGTATTAAATGTTTATTATCTGTAAAACTAAATTGTGTGGTTGTTCAAGTGTGTGTATATATACTGTATATGCATAGTAATCCCAGGGTGGAATGCTGGCACACAGATGCATGAAAACAGAGCCTAGGTATACTCACAATTCACCAAACAAGTAAACCAATAAAGGAGGCACTCACTGTCCTGTTGAATATTTTTGAATTTTAATATGTGGAGGGTGTAAACTCTCTATATTCAGAATTCTAAAATGGGTAGGTAAGCAACATGAAAAATAAACTATGATAGGCATACAAAACTGTTGTAGCCCTGGTAATTCGACCCATTGTACTGAACTTAAAACGTCACTTTTGGGTGGATTGGCCCTTTAATTTTTAAGTAACTTTTTATAGTATAAACTGTACAGCTGAATATTTTCCCTTTAAACTTCCTCTTTAGGTGTTCTGTTTTCTGAACTAAGATTTTATTTTCCAACTACTGGAAATTCCTCACTTTCATGTTTAATATTTGTAACATCCTGCCAAATTTCATTGTCTTTGGAAAGGGGTCATAGATCAACAAGCTGAAAGGTTGTAATAGAGTGCATCCTAAAAAAACATGCAACATCATGATTGCCAATAAGAGTATTAATTTTCCCATTGGCTCAGCTGTATTGTTTGTCTGATACAGGAAGAAGCGATCATTTTGCTGAATGACTTCCCTAGAATTTGGTCGGAAATGAACGAATGGTTAATATACACTCGTGAATGTGACATGGTGTTTGGAAATGGAAAACTGCTTCCACTGGTGAACTCAATGACAAAAGGCTTGGCAAACATACTTTTTTTTATATATAAATAACATTTCCTGCATAGCTTTATAATATGTAAGATACATGAGGCTGATTTACAAAGCAGCAGTAGGGCCTTACTCCTGCTGTATCGCTGCTTAAAAAAAATTCAAAGTTAGCAATGTGTCTAGCGTTTCAGGACCCTAAAGCCAGTGGAGTAGTATAATGCCGCGTACAGACGATCGGACATTCCGACAACAAAATCCTAGATTTATTTCCGACGGATGTTGGCTCAAACTTGTCTTGCATACACATTATTATTATACAGGATTTATATAGCGCCAACAGTTTATGCAGCGCTGTGAATACTGCAGGGTGCATACTGCAGCTCCAATTTTTTGAATGGACAGGCCACAGAGTGGGCATAGCAATCTCTGCTCTCTATTATACAGAGACCACATAGTGTTTATCATGTTTTAACATTAATGTAACTAAATTACATTTTGTTTTCCAACATACTGTTTACATTATTCTCCTTTGTGGCATTTTAGCCTCTTTGTAGCAACATCCTAATAACAATAGTTACATGGCATTTCTTAGCAAGGGTTTTCTTATAGTGATCACTGGGGATTATTTCTCAGAGATCAGGTGCAGGAACTAAAACACTCACCCCACCCACAGTCAAACCACATCAAATAGTGGATTCTGGAGTGTGCTATGTACAGAGTACAGGGTTCAGGATTGTGCTATGTACAAAGTGCAGGGTTGTGATAGATACAGAGTGTAGGGTTCAGGAGCGTGCTACAAACAGATTGAAAAGTTCAGGAGTGCACTACATTCAGAGTGTAGGGTTTAGGATTGCTCTACATACAGAGAGCAGGGTTCAGGAGTGTGCTATAAACAGAGTGCAAAGTTGAGCTCTCTTCTGCACCCTTTTACCTCTGCATCCCCCATCCACATTTCACTTCCACCTCTCCTCAGCTTTGACCTTTGCAAAAAGCACCTAGCCTGGCATTAGTACCTCTCCACACACTCTAGGTGGCTCCACCTTTTTCACTTGCAGTGATATTATCCAGCGAGGGTGCAGCTTACCACGTGACTCCCTCCTCTTGCCCATGACCACACTATACCTGAGGTGCCTGCACCTTCCCTGAGTGCAAGACAAGTGGGATCTATGTGAGCCACTTAAGAGAGGTAAGCCTTCACTTGTAAACACAGAAGTCGGGCTTCTGTGTTTGCAAGGGACAGTGGTGAGCGGGGAGTAGAGGACCAGAGCCAGGGGAGGCAGAATGGAGTTTCGCCACATTTCAGCTGGGATTACAGACATGAGTAACAAGCTCTCATATTACTCACACACAGCTAAAGGAGTCATCTTAATGACTAAGTAACACTCCCCCTCCGCCTATTCTATTAAACAAGAAAATATTGTCTGTATTATTATATATTGTATTGTACTGTAGGAACAGCCAACATGTGCAGAGCTAGTGCTAGGCTTTCCTTTCAGAAATTCCAGCATGCTCTTCAAACAAGGTGCATGAAAGCATTCTGTATTAAATATTAATTTACAAACAAAATTTTATAAAATGTCAGAATATTTATTTTAAAAAATAAATAAATAAATAAAATTACCCCAAAATGCTATAGTTTCCCTAAAGCCCCATATACACGGTCGGATTTTCCGATGGATTCTGTCCTATCGGACAATGTTGTCGGAAATTCCGACTGTGTAGGCACCATCGGACAGTTTCCATCGGATTGTCCGACGGACAAAGTTCTATCTCCTGCTCTATAAATTTTCCGACAACAAAGTCCGATCACACAAATTCCGATCGTGTGTAGCGAATTCCGATGGACAAAGTGCCACGCATGCTCAGATCACATTACAAGACCAAAGCTATTGGCTACTAGCCTCTACGTAGTCCCATCGTAGGCAACAAACGTCACCACGTTCAGAATGATCGGATTTTCCGACAACTTTGTCCGACCGTGTGTATGCAACACCAGTGTCGGACTAAATCCGTCGGACCAAATCCGATGGATTTGGTGGTCGGATTTTCCGACCGTGTGTATGGGGCTTTAGACTACCTTCAAAGTCACACCCTCTAAAAGTGCAACTTTACAGAACAGAATGAAATTTGATATCCACTGCTCAGAAAGATCTGGAAAAAGTATAAATTCTTCATATGGCTATAATCTACATACAACTGTTTGCCCTTTGGTCTTCTATAAACCATTTATTGCAACATATATTCCTAAGTTCCTTCCCTATGCATGGAAATTACCTCTAACACTAGGAAATTAATTCATGTGATATTATGCAATATAGGTGGTGCAAATTTCTGCTCTACTTGATACTGATCTTAAACTGATGTTTGGTTATACTTAACGACTTCAGCCCCGGAAGTTTTTTAACCCCCTAATGACCAGGCCATTTTTTACAATACGGCACTGCGTTATTTTAACTGACAATTGCACGGCCGTGCGACACTGTATCCAAATAAAATTGTAATTTTTTTCCCTACAAATAGAGCTTTCTTTCTGTGGTATATGATCCCCTCTGCGGTTTTTATTTTTTCCGCTAGAAACAAAAAAAGACTGACAATTTAAAAAAGAAAAAACATTTTTTACTTCATGCTATAAAACATATCCAATAAAAAAAATGTAAAAAAACAAATTTCTCCATAAATTTAGGCCAATATGTATTCTGCTACATATTTTTGGTAAAAAAAAATCTGAATAAGCGTATATTGATTGGTTTGTGCAAAAGTTATAGCGTCTACAATCTAGGGGATAGATTTATGGCATTTTTATTTATTTTTTAATTTTTTTTACTAGTAATGGCGGCGATCAGTGATTTTTAGCGGGACTGCCACATTGGAGCAGACAGATCCGACACCTAACTGACACTTTTGACACTTTTTTGGGGAACTACAGTAATCAGTGCTAAAAATTTGCACTGTTGCTGTACTAATGACACTGGCAGAGAAGGGGTTAACACCACGGGCGATCAAAGGGTTAAGTGTGTCCCTAGGGGATACTTTATAACTGTGTGGGGGATGAAGACACACTAAATGAACACAGTGATCCGTGTTCCTGATTAGCAGGAGTTCATCTCTGACAAAACGGCGGTCTGCCTTGTTTACATCAGCAGAACCGCCGTTCTATCTCTCTGGGGAGCAATTGTGGATGGCCGGCGGACATTGCGTCCGAAGGAATCTGCTGATTGGCTCCCCCTCTGGCCAATCAGCAACACGCGCCCCTGCTGGCTATTGCACGAAATGACGTACAGGTACGCCAATAGAGCAGACCTGCCGCAGTATATGTACTGCGGCCAGTCGTTAAAGAACTTCATGAAATTACAGCAAAGGCACCTTTAGAAATGTTTGTAATTACATAGTTACATACAGTAGTTAATCTGGTTGAAAATAGACACTGATCCATCTAAAAAACAAAAAAAGAAAAAAGCACACACACACACACACACAAATAGAAAATCTTACACCCAGATATGATCCAGGGGGAGAAAAAAAAAACAATAAAGCATGATCCAATTTGCTCCAAGAGGCAATCGGATATTCCCTGGATCAACTTCACCTATACATATTAGTAACCGGTTATATTATGTGCATTAGGAAAGAATCCAGGCCTTTTGACCCAGCTCTTGATGGAGGCTATTCCACATTTTCACAGCTCTTATGCCCCGTACACACGGTCGGATTTTTTCCGACGGAAAATGGCCTATCGGACCATGTTGTCGGAAATTCCGACCGTGTGTGGGCTCCATTGGACTTTTTCCGTCGGAATTTCCGACGGAAAAAGTTTGAGATCCTGCTCTCAAATTTTCCGACAACAAAATCCTATCGGACTTTTTCCGATCGTGTGTAGCGAATTCCGATGGACAAAGTGCCACGAATGCTCAGATCACATTACAAGACCAAAGCTATTGGCTACTAGCCTCTACGTAGTCCCGTCATACGCAACGAACGTCACCACGTTCAGGATGATCGGATTTTCCGACAACTTTGTTGGAAAAAATCCGACGGTGTGTACGGGGCATTACTCTGAATAAGCCTTTCTACTTACTAATGATTTGTACAGGGGGGCAAAATGATATCTCTCTCTCTGGAGTCCATACCTCTCTTAATACAAGAAACAACTTTGCTCACTTTGGAAACCGCAGCTTGGCATTGCATGCTATTATTAAGCTTATGATCTACCATAAAACCCAGATCCTTCTCCACCATTGACTCCCCCAGTTGAGTTGTACTCCCCTAGTATGTATGATGCATATGTTTAGCCCCCAATTGCATAACTTTACATTTCATTCTCATCCATGAGGGTAAATCGTATCTCATGGTAAGTCTTTGGTCCCATGTAACCGGCCACTCTATTACCCATTTGTCCTTTCCTGTGGCTTCCAGCAGCTTGGGACAGCATTTGCTTAAATCAGTGTCCATCAGTGCCCTCAAAACCTGATCGTCCTTCGGGCTCTTCCACCAGTACTTGATGTCACCTCCAGGTTCCAAGCGTGTCACTTCCAGGCAGCGGGTGTGTCATTTCCGGGACCCCAGTAGCTGCCAAAACAGTCGTCTTTTTCCATCTTCCCCGGATCTCATGCGGCCATTCTAGCCATCATCCACTGGGTCCGCGATTTCCATCCTTGCCTAAGACCACCCACTAGTCCTACCAACTGTCAGGATGGTTGAGCTGTGCGTTTTACCTGCCACTGCACACTGCTGACCTGGATCTCATGGCTTAGATGTAAGCTGTTTTAAATTATAATTTCTAATCTACAATAAACTAACTTTTTACATATTTTGTCTACCTTTGGGTCTGAGTTATATTTATTACCCAGTTTGGACTAGCTCTCTTACCTTGATGTATTGTATAACTTTACGTTTATCAATATTAAACCTCATTTGCCACATAGTTTCTCAATTAAACAGTGCAGTGAGGTTAGCTGATAAATTAGAGACATTCTGTATACCAGGGGTGCCCAACCAGCACTCTGATGTGGCCCGCGACCTCTTGCTCTGGGATGGAATAGAATAGTATACTGTTATTAAAGCTCAGTTTATTACTAGTGCATATATTGGCATATCTGTTCTGCAGTGGTTACTGGGCTGCTTTCAAAGTGATCCGCAGATGCAGAGCAATGCACCTGCGGGGGTTACCTGCACTGAGCCATAGACTTCTGTTATTACCTGCGAGTTTGGTGAGCTTTCTCAAAGTGCACCAAACCTGCAGAATATAATTGAAGTCTATTGCAAAGTGCAGGAAAGTAAAAGGTCCACTGCGATGCGGGAAAACCTCAGTGCATAAGTGTGAAAGTAGCCTTGGGCCCCTTTCACACATTCAGTCTGACCCAATTGGAGCCTCCATTCACCTCTAAGGAGTGGCAGATGTAAACCGACTTATGTCCTACCTCCAGTGGGCTGTGTCCATGTCCGCTCTGCATATGCAGAGCAGACACAGACCTGCCATCCGCCTGCTCCACTCATTGTGGCCCGCGACCGGTTACCAAGTCGCTTAAATGGCCCTTCAAATGGTGCTTCAAAAGGTTGGGCACCCCTGCTGTATACGTTATTCCACTGCATAGCTTGGTGTCATCTGCAAACACTGAAAAGGTACTTTTATTCCCAGACCCTATATCATTTATAAATATATTAAAAAGTAAGGGCCCCAATACCTTGGGGCACACCAATAACAATCCTAGACCATTCAGAGTAAGAATCATTAATCACTACTCTCTGAATTCGGTCTTATAGCCATTTTTTTATCCATTAACAAACTGATTTTTCAGATAGATATCTGCCCAGCAGATCCATCGATGTCATGCTGCGATCTGCTGATCAGTTGCAGCATCCCGGGTCCTGTACTGTCATCTTGGACCTCCTCAGCCATCAGAAGCCAGCTGTCTTTTCTGTGTTCAGGCAGCCGACAACCAATGATACCGATGATGACCCCAGCTCCACTCACTGATTGCTGTTATTCCCTACTCCTGCAGAGGTAGCAGTGCCTAGCTAAGAATGGCAGTGGGTGAGCAGGTTTCAGGTCTATGGTATTAAATCAAAAACATTACGAACAAAAAAAAAAGAAAGAAAGAAAAAGACTGATTCATATCGCAGAGGGTAGTGGCTGTGCAAGGAGCCTTAAGCCTCGTACACACGATCAGACTTTCCGATGGGAAATGTGTGATGACAGGCTGTTGGCGGGAAAATCCGACCGTGTGTAAGCTCCATCAGACAATTGTTGTCAGGCTTTCGGCCAACAAATGTTGGCTAGCAGGTTTTCACATTTTCCACGGACAAATGTCTGTTATCGGATTTTCCGAGCGTGTGTACACAAGTCCGTCGGACAAAAGCCCAAAGTACAAACACGCATGCTTGGAAGCAAGAACGAGCCAGAAGCGGGCTTGTAAGTCAGGCTTGTAAACTAGCGTTCGTAATGGAGAATTAACATTCGTGACATGGCAAATTATGAAATCTCGAAATGCAGCGCACAATTCTCTTCTTCTTTAATGGGATAATAATGAAGCTGCTTTGCTGGTGGTACTGATGGAGTTATTGCAAACGATTTTTCAAAGGCTTTTTTTTTTTCTAGTGATATCAAGAATAATATTATTATGCTTTTTTTTTTTATTTGGGCAAGTTACCACAACACCATTATCCCGTAGTTTTTAAGATCAAAGATCCAACTATGTTGGTGTCCCTTGTCAATTTTACATTGTATTTTTCTTAAATGTAACTGCCTACTCCCAAACTGTCATTTGAAGTAAAACACATAGCCAAGTAATATTCTCCACAATTTTTTTGTTGTGCATTAAAAAAAGATAACAAATAAAATTAGACATGCTATCTGCCAATAGAACTTAACCAAAAAGTGCATTCTATGCATCCAAAAATATAGAAAATATACCAAATCAAATCATTATTATTCAACCAAAAGAATAATGTCAAAGCAATAACTCCAAGGCCAATAATACGTTATCTCCTCCGATTCCGCAACATGGCTGGTTGACGAACGGCCATTCAGAAACAAACTGAAAAGCTTGAAATGAAAAGTGTGAACTGAAAAGCAGGAATCAACACTCACCAAACTTCTACTAACACAAAATTAGCAGAAGGAGCCTACATCCATAATTGTTGGCCAACAATTGTGTGGCTGTGTGTATACAAGACAAGTTTATGCCAACGCCCTTCGGACAAAAGTCCACAGTTTTGTTGACCAACAATCCAATTCGTGTGTACGAGGCTTTAGATCAGGGGTGTCAAACTCAATTTCATCGTGGGCCGCATCAGCATTATGATTGTCCTCAAAAGGGCCGGTTGTATCTGTAAGATTAGATGTCCAGCGCATCCCCTCCCCTTACATTAGATGTCAAGAGCCACCCCACCATCAGAAGTTGAGTCCCCTACTCTCCCTAACATCACAGTGCACCCCCTTTCCTTATGCTGCTGCTGGGAAGAAGCTGGATGCATTGCTTGAAAGCAGAAAGTAGGGGTCTGGAGGAGGACCAGAGGAGGGCTGGAGCTCTCCTGCAGCTGCAGGAAAGGTGCGAGGGCCACATGAAATGGCCTGGAGGGCCGGATTTGGCCCACGGGCCTTGTGTTTGACACCTGTGCTTTAGATGATCTGGGAGTGAAGATCTGGTTTAATAAAGCAAACCGTTTCTCACTGATATAAAATGCCTGGACATGCCTGCAGCAGCTTTCAGTACCTCCTGCCTTGACTGAATACTGTTCTGCAAAGCTATGGCACTTTCAGATAGTGGTGAAGCTTGCTCACCACTTCTCATTGACTGGAAATGCTGGAATTTTGCTTGGCAGAAAGAGAGAAGACGTCTTTGCTTTTTGGTCACTTTGACACCCATAAAACAGACAGGAAGTGGGAAGAAATTTCCCACATATAGGCAACACTAAAAAGTTATTATTTTGGCTGAAGTTTGACTTATTGGCAGTTGATTGAAAAGAAAGAAATAAGAACAATGAAAAAGTTCTGCCTGTAAAACTGGAGGTCATGAACAGTTATCTGTATCTGAGCACCACAAACTGAAAATGCCATTTAATTCATTTTTAATATTCAAAGCAAACTATGGGATAAAATGCTGTAAGTTAAAATATAGGACAAAGGTAAGCCTTTTGCCACCCTATAGACTAAAACAATCACCATTTTTTCTTTTACTGCTCATCCTTCTTCCGGTTTGTTTCAACTGCCCACATTGCATGCAATGCCTAAATCCTGGACATGCGCACAAAACTATGTTCACGTCCAGCTCACTCCACAAAGCAAACGTAGTGACATGTCTCCCAAGCCTGGCACTGTACTTGACTGTGTCTGCCAGTCTTATCACTAGTTTAGCACTATGTGAAAGCAGCTGCTGCTCACGGGGGAATAAGTAACATTCTCCTATGCCAAAAATGTTGCTCTGGATGCACATGTGCATTACACTGTAATTGCCCAGGTGAATAAACGATAAAGAGGGACCTCATCCTACTGTACATGTCTCCACCAAACCACACACCCTGGTGCTTTTTGCCCCACCCATTGGTGACGCTATGACTACTCCCTGGTGGGCGGGGGAAAATGAATCAGGGAGTGTGGTGTGGGGGAGACATGCTGACACCGCTCCTTATCATTTTTCCACCTGGGCACACAACCGTCTGCCGCTGTGAATGCATACAGTGGGGATCGAAAGTTTGGGCACCCAAGGTAAAAATGTGTATTAATGTGCATAACAAAGCCAAGGAAAGATGGAAAAATCTCCAAATGCCATCAAATTACAGATTAGACATTCTTATAATATGTCAAAAAAAGTTAGATTTTATTTCCATCATTTACACTTTCAAGATTACAGAAAACAAAAAAATGGCGTCTGCAAAAGTTTGGGCACCCTGCAGAATTTATAGCATGCACTGCCCCCTTTGCAAAGCTGAGACCTGCCAGTGTCATGGATTGTTCTCAATCATTGTCTGGGAAGACCAGGTGATGTCACTCTCAAAGGTTCTAAATGGCCAGACTCATCTGACCTTGCCCCAACAATCAGCATCATGGGTTCTTCTAAGCAGTTGTCTAGAAAACTAAAACTGAAAATAGTTGACGCTCACAAAGCTGGAGAAGGCTATAAGAAGATAGCAAAGCGTTTTCAGATGTCAATATCCTCTGTTTGGAATGTAATTAAGAAATGGCAGTCATCAGGAACAGTGGAAGTTAAAGCAAGATCTGGAAGACCAAGAAAAATATCAGACAGAACAGCTCGCAGGATTGTGAGAAAAGCAATTCAAAACCCACGTTTGACTGCACTATCCCTCCAGAAAGATCTGGCAGACACTGGAGTTGTGGTACACTATTCCACTATAAAGAGATACTTGTACAAATATGGTCTTCATGGAAGAGTCATCAGAAGAAAACCTCTTCTGCGTCCTCACCACAAAAATCAGCGTTTGAACTTTGCAAATGAACATATAGACAAGCCTGAGGCATTTTGGAAACAAGTTCTGTGGACCGATGCGGTTAAAATAGAACTTTTTGGCCGGAATGAGCAAAGGTACATTTGGAGAAGAAAGGGCACAGAATTTAATGAAAAGAACCTCTGTCCAACTGTTAAGCATGGGGGTGGATCAATCATGCTTTGGGGTTGTATTGCAGCCAGTGGCACAGGGAACAATTCACGAGTAGAAGGAAAAATGGATTCAATAAAATTTCAGCAAATTTCGGATGGTAACTTGATGCCTGTGAAAAAGCTGAAGTTAAAGAGAGGATGGCTTCTACAAATGGATAATGATCCTAAACACACCTCAAAATCCACGGGGGATTACATGAAGAGGCGTAAACTGAAGGTTTTGCCATGGCCTTCACAATCTCCTGACCTCAACATTATTGAAAATCTATGGATAGACCTTAAAAGAGCAGTGTGTGACAGACAGCCCAGAAATCTCAAAGAAGTGGAAGACTTTTGTAAGGAAGAATGGGCAAAGATACCTCAAACAAGAATTGAAAGACTCTTGGCTGGCTACAAAAAGCGTTTACAAGCTGTGATACTTGCCAAAGGGGGCAGTACAAGATATTAACTTTTGCAGACGCCATTTTTTTGTTTTCTGTAATTTTGAAAGTGTAAATGATGAAAATAAAATCTAACTTTTTTGACATATTATAAGAATGTCTAATCTGTAATTTGATGCCATTTGGAGATTTTTCCATCTTTCCTTGGCTTCGTTAAGCACATTAATACACATTTTTACCTGGGGTGCCCAAACTTTCGATCCCCACTGTATGTGCAGTGGCTGGGCATTAAAGACCTTTGTGTTACAAGTTTGTCAGGAGGGTAAAATGTCACTAAACCCACATCATAAAAAAACTATCAATTAATGGTGTATTGCAGGCTGTTCATACTCATTCAGTCACTATGAGATTCTTTTTCAGTATTCTGCATAAAAACTTAGTTGATCCTGCTGCTCTATCTCCACCTTCTGTTCATGTACCCAATTCAGCTAGGGAATTTGCAGCTGTGGTGGCAAATCTGCACATGCTCAGTTTTCAGTGAATTTCCATGCTAAGTATTTCCTTCCTAACACATCTGAGCAGCCCATGTGACTATAGAGTCACACATGTGGGGGTATACACAGTGGTAAATGACAGCCCACTCCCTCCCTCCTCCTTCATGCCCACTAACCAGCTAAACACAATGTGGGGGGGGGGGATATTACATGTAGTTTAATGGTTGCTTTACCTCCCTCGTATTCTAAGACACAGGCGTGACACAGCCTGTGACTGGCAGAAATTCATCCACACCATGTTATTTCCACAAATTAATAAAGATTTGATTTCAAATATGCAGTATATTTGTATGCCAATTTAGTTTTAACAGTTTATTGACATTCATTCTTTTTACTCGGTATTCCAAAGGCTGTTTTTTTATTTTCAACATGTATAGATATTTATATATATTTTTTTAGGAGATATTTCTTGGACCTAAAGGGAAGCCTTAATCTAGGCTTACCTGTAGGTCAAAGTGGTCTGTAAAGGTTTACAACCACTTTAAACAGTGTGTGTTTAGTATTGCTTTAAAGTGTTACTAAACCGACAACAGTAAGATCAGTCTGTATATGCCATAAAGCACGCTTGTTATACTCACTGTGTAACCTAAGGGGTTAATCATGCACATTGGGGTTGATTTACTGAAGGGAAAATCGATTTTGTACTACAAGTGCACTTGTAATTGCAGTCGCTGTAGATCTGAGGGGAAGCTCTGATATTAGGGGAAGCTCTGCTTATTTTATCATCCAATCATGTGCAAGCAAATATACTGTTTTTTATTTTCCTTGCATGTCCCCCTCAGATCTACAGCGACTGCACTTGAAAGTGCTCTTTCAGTGCACTTGTAGTGCGAAGTGGATTTGCCTTTCGTAAATAACCCCCATTGTGTAAAAAGGCTCCTCGATCCTGTCTTCTCTGATCCCCCCCTTCTTCCACAATCCCCAATCCATCTGCTGATAGTACAGAGCCTTTGAAATCACTCTGCACATGCTCAGTTTGATGTGTTTTACTAGAGAGTTTTTTTTTTTTTCTTGGAAGGGTGCATGTGATTAGCACAGGGCCAAAGAGGGTCAGGGGTCCTGCAGCCTCATAGGACAATTAAAGGAGAATGAAAACTCCTCCTACAAGCTTTAACCAAACACTGATAGAAGCCATAAGGCTGGTATATACTGCTGATGAGAAAGGGTATTTAGCAGTTCATATTTACTAAAATAATTGCATTTCCATGTTCTATGTACTGGGGGGGGGGGGGGGGCAGATATAGTGAATGCAGGGTCCTGGGTTTTGCAACACTCTAAAACGGAGTTCCACCAAAAAATGGAACTTCCGCTTTAAGAGAAGGTGAACCCCTGACATGGCACATTTGGCATGTCATTTTTTTTTGGGGGGGGGGGGGGAGCAGATACCCTCTTTTCAGAGGGTTCCAGCTCCCGCTTCCTTCTTGCGCACCCTCGGCGCCGGAAGGAAGATCACCTCTCCCCCCTCCCTCTAGGCAATCATCTGGGACACGTTACAGGTCCCATATGATTGCGCGGCTTGCGCATGCGCAGTGGGTGCCCGGCTGTGAATGCCGGCGCCGCCAAGCAGAGGGGGAGACAAGTGGGGCTTCGATCCCCCGCATAGCTGCAGTATTTGTAGCTGATGACTTTTAATTGTTTTTTTTTAATTTCCGCTTTAAGTACTAAAGAAAGCTGTCTGCATTGCTACTATCAAAAAGCCGGCGGTTGGGGATAAAAACGAAACAAACTTCCAGCTGCTATAGCGGCCAGGAGTTGGTTTACATGCCAGCACTGCCGCCCCTTCAATAACTGCAGCAGTGGCAACAAAAGGGTTTAAGCATCTCCGTTGCTTGAAACGAACTTGTCCTGCTGCCCATTCTGCCTGTCTTCATTCACTTGAAGAGCTATGGTGGCTGAAGAATTTTCTGCACTCCCAGGAGGGCCAGGAGCTTTGTCCCCTTCTTGGCTATGTAGTTCCTTTCTGCATGTTCCTATATTACTACAGCACACAGTAGTGATATAAGGTCTGGGGGGGGGGGGGGTGGAATCACAGCGCACAGTTACTGAAATGTCTAAGATGGCTAGCATGAAGAAATAGTAGACTCCTACATGTATTGACTTGTACATTTCCTCCTAGGGCACTCTACAAACTATGTGACAGCTCCTGCAGACAGATCTAGGTGTCTGCCTTTCATTCATACTAGGTTGGATACATCACTATAACATAGTTTGTGAACCTATTGGAATAATCTAATGCCGTGTACACACGGTCGGACTTTCCGGCAGAAAAAGTCAGACAGAAACATTTCATTGGATATTCCGATCGTGTGTGGGCTTCAGCTGACATTTTTTTCGAAAATTCTGACGGACCTAAAAATAGAACATGTTTTAAATCTTTCCAACGGAATCAATTCCTATCCGGAAAACCGTTTGTCTGTATGCTGTTCCGATTGAGGAAAAACGACGCAAGGGCAGCTATTGGCTACTGGCTATTGAACTTTCTTTTTCTAGTTCTGTCGTATTTGTTTTACGTCACCGTGTTCTAAACGAACTTTGGTGTGATTGTGTGTAGGCAAATCCGTTTCAGCGGAACTCCGTCGGAACTCCGTCAGAACTCCAACGGAAAAACAATCAGAGTTTATTCTGATGGAAAAACCGGTCGTGTGTACGCGGCATAAGACTTTATTCACACTCGCTCAAAAAACTAATGCCTAACAAATGCACCCATAGCATTAATGCGTGTCATTTGGTGCGTTGGACATGCATTAAAGGTGCATTAAAAATGCCTCTCAAACACCCTATGTATGTTTTTTGGCGTGTTTGATATGTATTAAACAAACAAAATCATACTTGGGGGGCACACCCCAAAAATGCGTTTACCAACAAACAGTACAAAATAGAAGATTACAGCGTACACAAAAATTACATTTAAATCCTGCAAGGCTATTTAGAAACAACACCTGAACATATTCAAATATATGGGGATTTGGTCCCACTATATGGTCAATTAGTACTAAGCCCACTTACTGGGTCAAAGTACCCCAATAGTAGTGGGTCCTACACTATTCATAGAAGGAAAGATCCTGCGTCTCCCATGGGAGACAAACTCGTCTTTATGGGAGAACTGAAAGAACTCCTTCTTTGAACTGGTGGACACTAATAATAAGGTAATAGGTAATGAAGGGGGGGGGGGGTGCTCCGGCCCAAGGAACCTGGTCAGAGTCCATACAAAATCATACTTGGGGGGCACACTCTGAAAATGCGTTTACATTTAAGATGGTGCTGCTATAAGACCAACAAACAGTACAAAATAGATTACAGCACACATGCATTTTACCCCTTATTAGTGTCCACCAGTTCCTAGGAGGAGTCCTTTTAGTTCTCCCATAAAGAGGAGTTTGTCTCCCATGGTTGAGACTCAGGATCTTTCATTCTATTACTAGTGTAGGACCCACTAATAATGGGGTACTTTGACGCAGTAAGTGGGCTTAGCACTAAATGACCATATAGTTTGACCAAATCCCTATATATTTGAATATGTTCAGGTGTTGTTTCTAAATACTTAAAGGACATTTTGCACTTAAAGGACATTTTTTTTGATCTCTTTTTTTTTTTTTAAAGGGCCTTTTCACATTTTTTTTTATTTTTATTTTTTGTGACTGCTGGAGGGGCGGCGCCTGTGCTCCCCCTATGGACGGGCCGCCACTGTAATCAAGACCCCTGCTCTATATTTTACCAAAAGAAGGGTGACATGTTATGTTTATGTACACTAACCTTAAAGTGTTACTAAACCTAAAAACATGTTTTACGTTAATGCATTGTTTGCATTAAGGTAAAAAACTTTTTCAGTTTCTCTGTGCCCCCCTACCCTGTGTGAATGGGAAGAGAGGGGAGAAGAAATCAGTGCTGTGCAAGACTGCATCTAGTGTCCCCTCTTTTCTTCTTTTCACAGCACTTGAGCAGCAGCAGGAGCCATTGGCTCTTGCTGCTGTCAATCAGATACAGTGAGGAGGATATGGGGGACGGGCCCAAGTCCTGCATAGACACACAGGTCCGGAGTGCGCAGACTATGCTCTTCCCATAGCCAGCGGCTGGCTATGGTAGTCCCTAAGAAGAAAAGGAGGAGCCAAGATCGCTGCCGGGACCCCAGAATAGGAGGATCAGGGCCACTCTGTGCAATACCACTGCATGGAGCAGGTAAATATAACATGTTTGTTGTTTTAATAAAAACAAATTGTTTGATTTTAGTAACACTTTAACATTGGTGTATTTATTACTAAACATTTGCATACCTCCCAACTTTTTGGGATGGAAATGAGGGACACCTATTAGCAAAAGTATGTAGGCATAGCACACACACCCTGCCACGCCCCCTTAAAAGGAGAAATAAGCTGGCCATACACTATAAAATTTTCTTGTTCAATTTCCTTTAGATTTACTTTCAACTATGCAGTACAAGGACCTGGCTGATTGCACACAAATTGAAAGGGCTTAGGTGTGACCTCATATTATATGTTTTTGGTAAAGCTAAAGGAAAATTGTATAATGTATGGCCTTATAAGAAAAAAAAAGATTAGTTAAAGTGGTTGTAAACCCTAGAAAAAAAAACAAAAAAAACCCCTGCATGACAAAGGCATAATGAGCTGGTATGCATACTAGTTCATTATTATTTATTTACCTGAGATCAAAGCCCCTACAGCCATCCTCGTACTCCGCTCCGGTGGCCGACATTGCTCCCGGAGTTACTTACGGGTAATGCAGGCTCCGGCGATGTGATTGGCCGGAACCGCAATGATGTCACTCCCGCGCATGCGTGTGGGAGCTGCTGGTAACGGCACAGTCTAACTGAAGCAACGGCACATACATGCCATTGCTTGACATTGGCACATGCTGATACAGGGGATATCTCCTAAACCGTGCAGGTTTAGGAGATATCCAGTGTAGTTACAGGTAAGCCTAATGCCGCGTACACACGATTGGTCTTTCTGGCAGACTTAGTCCGGCGTACCAGAGTTCGTCGGACAATTCGATCGTGTGTGGGCTCCAGCTGACTTTTTCTTCACAAAAGTCCGGCGGACCTAGAAATAAGACTGGCTTCAAAATTGTCCGCCGGACTCGAGTCCGGTCGAAAAGTCCAGTCATCTGTGTGCTAGTCCGACAGACTAAAACCAACGCTAGGGCAGCTATTGGCTACTGGCTATGAACTTCTTTATTCTACGTCATCACATTCGATTCCCGGGGGACTTTTGGAGTGATCGTGTGTCGCCAAGTCCGTTCGATTGAAAGTCCGGCGGACCTCAGCTGCAAAGTCCGTCGGATTGTCCGCCGGAAAGTCTGATCGTGTGTATGCAGCATAATTATAGGCTTACCTGTAGCAAAAAGTGGTTGTAAAGGGTTTACAACCACTTTAAACCCACAGGGGCTTTTTTTATCATTACTATTTCTTTATAGTGGCTTTTGGAATTTACAGATGCAGCAATTTAGAAATTTAATGAAAGGTTTAGCGCTGGAAAACACTTTTTTGAAAGATAAAAGGTGCATTTTATATACAACTATATAGATCAGACCAAAATGAGGGACAAATGAGGAGGAACGAGGGACAGAGAGTCTCTCCAAATCAGGGACAGCTGGGAGCTATGAATTTGTGCTCGATATCACGTGACAAAAATTGAACTACCACCTATTCATCCTCCAGAATCTTTGCTTTCAGAAAATATATAATGTTTGCGGGTTTTTACTAATCTTCTGGCCTAAAATGATTATTTTAACTTCTCTGGCAGCAAAAGATTGTGCCCCCCCCAACACCACAGAACACGCTGCATTGAACGGCGCTTGCATAACACAGGGCAAGGGTAGGTTCACACCTGTGAGTGTGCTTTTTGTAAGCTTTTTGGTGTGTTCTTGCAGTGTGCTTTTCAAGCACGTTTTGATTTTTTGCATTTTGCAGGGGGAGGGGGAGACTGGTTGTTAAATACAAAAACCTTTTAAAAAAATGTACAAACTCTGCCATGCAGGCCATTTTTGCCCATTCTTTTCCTGATGGTGGAGGCATGAACGCTGACCTTAACTGAGGCAAGTGAGGCCTGCAGTTCCTTGGACGTCGTTGCGGGGTCTTTTGTGACCTCTTGGATGAGTCGTCGCTGCGCTCTTGGGGTAATTTTGGGCGGCCGGCCACTCCAGGGAAGGTTCACCACTGTTCCATGTCTTCGCCATTTGTGGATAATGTCTCACTGTGGTTCGCTGGATTCAAAGCTTTGGAAATGGCTTTAAAAACCCTTTCCAGACTGATAGATCTCAATTACTTTCTTTCTCAATTGTTCCTGAAAATTTCTTTGGGTCTCGGCATGATGTGTAGCTTTTAAGGATCTTCTGGTGGACCTTACTGTGTCAAGCAGCTCCTATTTAAGTGATGCCTTGATTGTGAACAGGTGTGGCAATAATCAGGCCTGGGTGTGGCTAGAGAAATTCATGTACATGTGTTTTTTATGCACTCCCATTGAAGTCTCATACATGCCAACAGTCTCATTTAATGGGAAATTGGCTTTGTCCCAACTCCCGGTGTATTGCCAGAGCCGCGCCGCTAGAGGTCTGGGGCGGGCACTGGTAATTTGATCTCCCCTGCCATTTTACAGGAGACCAGCTTTCGTGGAGGCCGAGGGGAAGAAACAAGAGGCGGAGCCCAGGTGGCTACCAATAGAAATGGAGCTGTCACCACCCTGCGACATGCTGCCGGTCCGTGACCTGTTGTGGGAAAGGCCGTGGAGCGGGGGGTTGGCAGCAGCTCCATTTCTATTGGCAGCAGCTTTCATTGCCACCTGGGCTCTGCCTCTTGTTTCTTCCCCTTGGCCTCCACGAGAACTGGTCTTCTGTGTAAAATGGCGACGGAGATCAATTCACCATTGCCGCCCCCTGGTGACCTGCTGCATCTGGTGGCAAGTGACAAGTTGCATCTGGTGGCAGGCGACATGGCAAGTTGCATCTGGTGGCAGGCGACATGGTAAGTGACAAGTTACATCTGGTGGCAGGCGACATGGCATGTAACATGCTGCATCTAATGGCAGGCGATGTGGCAAGTGACCTACTGCATTTGATGGCAGGCGACGTGAGATTTTGACATTGCGAATGACATGCTGCATCTGGTGACAGGCGACGTGGCAAGTGACATGCTGCATTTGATGGCAGGTGAAGTGGCATGTGACATGCTGCATCTGGTGGCAGGTGACGTGGCAAGTGACATGATGCATCTTATGGTAGGCGACATGGCATGTGACGTGGCAAGTGACAAGCTGCATCTGATGGCAGGCAATATGGCAAGTGACACACTGAGGGCTCCCACTGATTCTGCATTATGGTGAGTTGAACTATTTAATTTTATATTGCAATGTAATAATAGAAATAACGTGCCAATCATCCTGACACCATACCAACCATGGTGCTGTGATGATTGAAGCGCTAACACCAGGTGTTTGTGGTATCTTTATCTGCTGATTATTAAATTTTCTAGAATACACATATTTATATTGTGGTGTAGGATCTGGGCCTGCTGTCCCTCCATCCCTCTTTCATTCCTTCCTTCTCGCTCTATTTCTCTCTCCCTCTCTCTTTCTTCCTTTCTTTCTCCCTCCACCCCTCGTTCATCTCAGACTCCAACCACATCCCTTTAAGCCACTCCCAATATTTAGTTTAAACCATGCCCACTTTTCACAGCGCTATGCGTGCCACATTTTTAACCTTCCACCTACGAAGGGTCAAGTTATACAAAAGGGTAATAGCTGTAGACGATAAGCGGCTCCGAAACGTTGCACCTTATATTTTTGTGATGTAATTTTTTTTATTAAAAACCTTTTTTGGACGAAGATTTATCGATCCATGGTGTGCTGGTGAATATGTAGGTTTGTCCATACAGATATGTCTGTTAGTAAGTTAGCGATGGATGAGGAGACTGATGGAGTGAGTTGAGGGGTGGAGAGATAGATTTGGGTGTCGTCAATGTAGAAATTATATTGATATCAGCTGACCCAGGGAAGAGGTGTAGATTGAAAACAAAAGAGGTCCAAGAACAGAACCTTGGGGGACCCCGACGGAGAAGGGAAGAGGAGTGGAGGAAGTAGAATTGTAAGTGACACTGAAGGTGCGTTGGGATAGGTCGGATGAGAGCCACCGAAGAGCACAGTCACGGAGACCGAGGGAGTAAAGGTTTTTTTTGAGGAGGAGGGGGTGGTCAACCATGTCAAAGGCAGCTGAAAGGTCCAGAAGTAGGAGTACAGAACAGTGTCCGTTGGTGTTTGCAGTTAGTTGGTCATTTGTGAGTTTTAAAAGAGCAGTTTCTGTGGAGTGTTGACGGCGAAATCCAGATTGAAGGGGATCAAGAAGGTTATTCGTAATGAGGTGGTCACTCAGTTGTAAACCAGGCGTTCAAGGAGTTTAGAGGAAAAGCAGCCTGCAGTTATGTTCTGAACATAGACTACCGTTGCCCTCAACCCTTCAGGGGGGCGGGTCCATGACAACCTAGCCACAGGGGAAAGGGGGTGAAAAGAAAAGACTGAGGCCATCTTGTGGATGAAAACAAGTACTGCAGGTGACATGTCCAGACATGATGTAAGTATTGCAGCACAAGCTGAATTATTTTTTATTGGCTTAATTTATATATGTTTAGATTGTATTCTCTAACCAGCGGGACCCTCTAATTGGCGCTATATAAATCCTGTATAATATATCTGTAGGCTGTCATTATTATCAGGTGTTCAGATGTAACCATCTCACAAGTCTAGGCATAAGAGAACAATAGGAAGGTTTTCTCCTTCTATAGAATGTACATGGCCCGCTGTATATGGGTGAGGGGTGACCCTGGAGCAGATAGTGAGCTGTCAGTACAGAGCACATTGGGTGCAGCAAGTTGTCCCCGGCCGATAAGGACGCCCACACAGTCATCTCCACAGGCCCCGCCCCCTTCCCTCCGCATTCCACCGCGCTCGCCCCTCCCCCATCTTCCGAGTTGCCTCGCTGCACGCCGCGCGATCCTTGAACGGCTGACGTCAGGCGGGGCACGTGACAGGTCCCCGAGCGCTGGCAGTCCTCCTCTGTCAGTCCGGAGTGGTGGCTCCATTATGAAAGACTTATCCTCCGCTGGGTCCGGAGCAGAGACAGCTGCTGGGCGCACTCTTCAGCCGGCCAAGGGAACCTTCCCCTCACGACACATCCCCGATAGATGGCTGAAAGCCCCGGAGGAAAGCTGCCTGTGTCTGCGCGGTGAAGAGAATGGTGAGGGGAGGCGCAGGCCCCGGGGGTGACCCCGGTACTACAACCGGGAAGGGGGCGGGGCCAGGCTGGTGACATACACTGAGGGGTGGGGGGATCCCCAGGGAGGAGGGGGGTCAGCACATCTGGACTGTGTGCATGGCAGTGTGTGCCTTCTCCCTTCCCCTTCTCCTCCTCTTCCTTCCCTTCCCCTTCTCCTCCTCTTCCTTCCTCCCCTTCTTCCTCCCCTTCCCCTTCTTCCTCCCTCCTCTACTCCTTCCTTTCTTCCTCCTCTACTTCTTCTTCCTCCTTCTCCTTCCTTCCTCCTCTTCTCCTTCCTTCCCCCTTCCTTCCTCCTCTTCTCCTTCCTTCCTCTTCTCCTTCCTTCCTCCTCTTCTCCTTCCTTCCTCTTCTCCTTCCTTCCTCCTCTTCTCCTTCCTTCCTCCTCTTCTCCTTCCTTCCTCCTCTTCTCCTTCCTTCCTCCTCTTCTCCTTCCTTCCTCCTCTTCTCCTTCCTTCCTCCTTCCTCTTCTCCTTCCTTCCTCCTTCCTCTTCTTCCTTCCTTCCTCCTTCCTCTTCTTCCTCCTTCCTTCCTCCTCTTCTTCCTTCCTTCCTCCTCTTCTTCCTTCCTTCCTTCCTCCTCTTCTTCCTTCCTTCCTTCCTCCTCTTCTTCCTTCCTTCCTCCTCTTCTTCCTTCCTCCTCTTCTTCCTTCCTTCCTTCCTTCCTTCCTTCCTCCTCTTCTTCCTTCCTTCCTCCTCTTCTTCCTTCCTCCTCTTCCCCTTCTTCCTTTTACCTTCCTTCTTCCTTCCTTCCGTCTTTCTCCTTCTTCCTCTTCTCCCTCTTCTTCTCCTTCCCCCTCTTCTCCTTCCTCCTCTTCTTCTTTCTCCTTCCTCCTCTTCCCCTTCTCCCTCCTCCTTCTTCCCTCCTCCTCCTCTTCCCCTTCTTCTTCCCTCCTCCTCCTCTTCCCCTTCTTCTTCCCTCCTCCTCCTCTTCCCCTTCTTCCCCCCTCCTCCTCCTCTTCCCCTTCTTCCCCCCCCTCCTCCTCCTCTCCCCTTCTTCCCTCCTCCTCCTCCTCTTCCCTCCTCCTCCTCCTCCTCCTCTTCCCCTTCTTTTCCCTCCTCCTCCTCCTCTTCCCCTTCTTCCCTCCTCCTCCTCCTCCTCTTCCCCCTTCTTCCCTCCTCCCTCCTCCTCTTCCCCCTTCTTTCCCTCCTCCTCTCCTCTTCCCCTTCTTCCCTCCTCCTCCTCCTCTTCCCCTTCTTCCCTCCTCCTCCTCCTCCTCTTCCCCTTCTTCCCTGCCTCCTCCTCCTCTTCCCTCCTCCTCCTCCTCTCCTCCTCTTCCCTTCTTCCCTCCTCCCGTCCTCCTCCTCTTCTTCCCTCCTCCTCCTCCTCCTCTTTCCTCCTTCTCCTCCTCCTCCTCTTCCCCCCTTCCTCCTCCTCCTCTTCCTCCTTCTCCTTCCTTCCTTCCCCTCTTTCTCTTCTTCCTTCTTTCCTCCTCCCCTCTTCCCCATCTTCCTTCTTCCTTCCTTCTTCCTTCCTTCCTCTTTCCTCCTTTTCCTCCTTCCTCCCCTCTTTCTTCCCTTCCCCCTCCTTCCTCCGTCCTCTTCCCTTCTTCCTTCCTCCACTCTTCTCCTTCTTCTTCCTTCTCGTCTTTCTCCTTCTTTTCCCCTTCTTCCCCTCTTCCTCCTCCTTCCCCCTCTTCTTCTTCCTCCTCTCTCCTTCTCCTTCCTCCTCTTCCCCTTCTCCCTCCTCCTTCTTCCCCCTCCTCCTCTTCCCCTTCTATCCCTCCTCCTCCTCTTTCCCCTTCTTTTCCTCCTCCGCCTCCTCCTCTTCCCCTTCTTCCTCCGTCCTCCTCCTCCTCTTCCCCCTTCTTCTTCCCTCCTCCCTCCTCCTCCTCTTCCCCTTTCTTCCCTTCCTTCCTCCTCCTCCTCCCCCTCCCCTCCTCCTCCCTCCTCCTTCTTCCCCCTCTTCCCCTCCTCCTCCTCCTCTTCCCCTTCTTCCCTCCTCCTCCTCCTCTTCCCTTTCTTCCCTCCTCCTCCTCCTCCTCTTTCCCCCTTCTTTTTCTTCCTCTCTCTTCCCCTCTTCTTCCCTTCCCCTCCTCTCTTCCTCTCCTCCCCTCCTCTTCTTCCCTCCTCCTTCCTCTCTTCCTCCTCCTCCTCCTCTTCCCCTTCTTCCCTCCTCCTCCTCCCCTTCTTCCCTCCTCCTCCTCCTCTTCTTTCCCCCTCCTCCTCCTCCTCCTCTTCTTCCCCTCCTCCTCCTCCTCCCTCTTCTTCCCTCCTCCTCCTCCTCCTCCTCCTCTTCTTCCCTCCTCCTCCTCTTTCCCTTCTTCCCTCCTCCTCCTCCTCTTCCCCTTCTTCCCTCCTCCTCCTCCTCTTTCCCTTCTTCCCTCCTCCTCCTCCTCCTCTCCCCTTCTTCCCTCCTCCACCTCCTCCTCCTCTTCCCCTTCTTCCCTCCTCCTCCTCCTCTTCCCCTTCTTTCCTCCTCCTCCTCCTCCTCTTCCCCTTCTTCCCCTCCCTCCCTCCTCCTCTTCCCCTTCTTCCCTCCTCCTCCTCCTCTTCCCCTTCTTCCCCCTCCTCCTCCTCCTCGTCCCCTTCTTCCCTCCTCCCTCCTCCTCCCTTCTTCTCCCTCCTCCTCCTCCTCGTCCCTTCTTCCCTCCTCCCCTCCTCCTCGTCCCCTTCTTCCCTCCTCCTCCTCCTCTTCTTTCCTCCTCCTCCTCCTCTTCCCCTTCTTCCCTCCTCCTCCTCTTCCCCTTCTTCCCTCCTCCTCCCTCCTCCTCCCTCTCCTCCTCCTCCTCCTCCTCCCCTCCTCCTCCTCCTCTTCCTCCTCCTCCTCCTCCTCTTCCTCCTCCTCGTCCCCTTCTTCCCTCCTCCTCCTCCTCTTCCCCCTTCTTCCCTCTCCTCTCTTCCCCTTCTTCCCTCCTCCTCCTCTTCCCCTCTTCCCTCCTCCTCCTCTTCCCCCTTCTTCCCTCCTCCTCCTTCTTCCCCTTCTTCCCTCCTCCTCCCTCCTTCTTCCTCCCCTTCTTCCCTCCTCCTCCTCCTTCCCCTTCTTCCCTCCTCCTCCTCCTCCTCCTCCTCTCCCTTCTCCCTCCTCCTCCTCCTCTTCCCCTTCTTCCCTCCTCCTCCTCCTCCTCCTCCTCTTCCCCCTTCTTTCTCCCTCCTCCTCCTCCTCCCCCTTCTTCCCTCCTCCTCCTCTTCCCCCTTCTTCCCTCCTCCTCCTCCTCTTCCCCCTCTTCCCTCTCCTCCTCCTCTTCCCCCTTCTTCCCTCCTCCTCCTCCTCTTCCCCCTTCTTCCCTCCTCCTCCTCTTCCCCCTTCTTCCCTCCTCCTCCTCTTCCCCCTTCTTCCCTCCTCCCTCCTCCTTCTTCCCTCCTCCTCCTCCTCCTCCTTCTTCCCTCCTCCTCCTCCTTCTTCCCTCCTCCTCCTCCTCCTCCTTCCTCCTCCCTCCTCCTCCTCCTCCTCCTCCTCCTCCTCCTCCTCCTCCTCCTCCCCTCCTCCTCCTCCTCCCCTTCTTCCCTCCTCCTCCTCTTCCCCTTCTTCCCTCCTCCTCCTCTTCTTCCCTCCTCCCTCCTCCCCTTCTTCCCTCCTCCTCCTCTTCTTCCTCCTCCTCCTCCTCTTCCTCCTCCTCTTCTCCCTCTTCCTCCTCCTCTTCCTCTTCCTCCTCCTCCTCCCCTCCTCTCCTCCTCCTCCTCCTCCTCCTCCTCCTCTTCCCCTTCTTCCCTCCTCCTCCTCCTTCTTTTCCCTCCTCCTCCTCTCTTCCCCCTCCTCCTCTTCTTCCCCTCCTCCTCCTCTTCTCCTCCTCCACCTCCTCCTCTTCCTCCTCCTCTTCCTCTCCTCCTCCTCCTCCTACCTCCTCCTCCTCTTCCTCCTCCTCCTCCCCTCCTCCTCCCTCCTCCTCCTCCCCTTCTTCCCTCCTCCTCCTTCTTCCCCTTCTCCCTCCTCCTCTTCCTCTTCTTCCCTCCTCCTCCTCTTCTTCCTCTTTCTCCTCTCCTCTTCCCTCCTCCTTCCCTCCTCCTTACCTCCTCCTCCTCCTCCTCCTCCTCCTCCTCCTCCTCCTTCCTTCCTCCTCCTCCTCCTCCTCCCTCCTCCTCTTCCCCTTCTCTCCCTCCTCCTCCTCCCCTCTTCCCCCCTCCTCCTCCCTTCTTCCCTCCTCCTCCTCCCTTCCCTCCTCCTCTCCCCTTCTTTCCTCTTCCTCCTTCTCTTCCTCTTCCTCTTCCTCCTCTCCTCCCCTTCTTCCCTCCTCCTCTTCCTCCTCCTCTTCCTCTTCCTCCTCCTCCTCCTTCCCTTCTTCCCCTCCCCCTCCTCCTCCTCCTCCTCCTCCTCCTCCTCCTCGTCCCCTTCTTCCCCTTCTTCCCCTTCTTCCCTCCTCCTCCTCCTCTTCCCCTTCTTTCCTCCTCCTCCTCCCCTCCTCCTCTTCCCCTTCTTCCCTCCTCCTCCTCCTCTTCTCCTCCTCCTCCTCCACTCCTCCTTTTCCTCCTCCTCCCCTTCTTCCTCCTCCTCCTCCTCCCCTTCTTCCCTCCTCCTCCTCCCCTTCTTCCCTCCTCCTCCTCCCCTTCTTCCCTCCTCCTCCTCCCCTTCTTCCTCCCTCCTCCTCCCCTTCTCCTCCTTCTCTTCCCTCCTCCTCCTTCCCTTCCTCCTCCTCTCCCCCCTTCTTCCCTCCTCCTCTTCCCCTTCTTCCTCCTCCTCTTCCCCTTCTTCCCTCCTCCTCTTCCCCTTCTTCCCTCCTCCTCTTCCCCTTCTTTCCTCCTCCTCCTCTTCCCCTTCTTCCCTCCTCCTCTTCCCCTTCTTCCCTCCTCCTCTTCCCCTTCTTCCCTCCTCCTCTTCCCCCTTCTTCCCTCCTCCTCTTCCCCTTCTTCCCTCCTCCTCCTCCTCCTCTTCCCTCCTCCTCCCTCCTCCCCTTCCCTCCTCCTCCTCCCCTTCTCCTCCTCCTCCTCCTCCCTTCCCCTCCTTCCCTCCTCCCCTCCTCCTCCTCTTCCCCTCCTCCTCCTCCTCCTCCTCCCTTCCCCTCCTCCTCTCCTCCTCCTCCTCCCCTTCCCTCTCCCCTCCTCCTCTTCCCCTTCCCTCCTCCTCCTCCTCCTCTTCCCCTTCTTCCCTCCTCCTCCTCCCCTCCTCCTCCTCCTCCTCCTCCTCTTCCCTCTTCTTCCCCTCCTCCTCCCTCCTCCTCCTCCTCCTCCTCCTCCGCCTCCCCTTCTCCCCTCCTCCTCCTCCCCTTCTTCCCTCCTCCTCCTCCCCTTCTTCCCTCCTCCTCCTCCTTCCCTTCTTCCCTCCTCTCCTTCTCCTCCTCCCCCCTTCTTCCTCTCCTCCCCTCCCTTCTTCTCTCCCTCCTCCTCCTCCTCCCCTTCTTCCCTCCTCCTCCTCCTCCCCTTCCTTCCCTCCTCCTCCTCCTCCCCTTCGTCCCTCCTCCTCCTCCTCCTCCCCTTCTTCCCTCCTCCTCCTCCTCCCCTTCTTTCCTCCTCCTCTTCCCCTCCTTCCCCTCCTCCTCTTCCCCTCCTCCTCCTCCCTCCTCCTTCCCCTTCTTCCCTCCTCCTCCTCCCCTCCTCCCTCCTCCTCTTCCTCCTCTCTTTCTCCTCCTCCTCTTCCTCCTTCTTCCCTCCTTCCTCCTCCTCCTCCTCCTCTCTCCCTTCTCTCTCCACCTTCTCTCCTCCCTCTACCTCTCCTCTCCTCTCCTCCTCCTTCCTCTTCTCTCCTCCTCCCCCTCCTTCTCTCCCTTCTCCTCTCTTCCCTTCTCTCCTCCTCCCCTCTACCTCCTCCTCCTCCTCCCCTTCTCTCCTCCCTCTACCTCTCTCTCTCACCTTCTCTCCTCCCTCTAACCTCTCTCTCTAACCTTCTAATAATAAAACCTAATAATAATAAAATAATCATAAAATAATAAGAATATAAGAAAAAATATCTCCCATCCTGTATCTAGAGGTGGGGGCCCCTGTGTAATTTTGCCCCAAGCAGACATGACTATAGCGGAGAGCTCCCAGTATTGGAGGGTTAGAGGTGTCTGCAAATGTGTAGTCAGAGTCTGCAGAGTGTAGACATGTGTCTTCCTCTGTGATAAAGTTCAGTGTCAGCTCTACATCAGCCGTCTATGGAGGGAACTTTGTAACCTTCTTAGTGAAGGAGCTGCTGTTCTCCACTTCCTCCCTGTAGCGGATGTCACTAGGAGAAGGGGGGGTCTGTGACATTGGTTAGTGTCGTTCTGTAAGCCAGTGTTTCTCAATCGGGGTGTCTTTTTGGATCTCGTGTAGGGGGGCTTGTGATGTGAAGTCAATTTCACCAAGGTGTTTGTGTGCATCATCCCAGCCTTAGTTTTTTCCATTGCTAATTAAATTAATACATTTTGGACTGGGGTGCTTCAATATTTTGCATACTTTTAAAGGGTGTCCTGATTAAATAAAGGCTAATAAACACTGCTCTAAGGTTTGGTTTTCTAGATATTGGCTAAGGTTGTTTTTGGAAGTTGTTTGGAGTATATACTTAACTTGTGTATGTTATATTAGCCTTTTTCAGTCAGGGTTCCTCCAGAGGTTGCTATGGGTTCCAATGAGCAATGTCTGACTTTGCTATAAGTAACCACTGACAACAATAATCTATCTGAGTGAGGAAGGGCTAGTACATTCTTTTCAATCCTTACAGCAATGGAAGGGGAATGCTTCCCTCTGTGCGGTAATATAAGTGTCGAGCCAAAAGAATAACCTGTGCTCAAGAAGACTGCACCAGCTACATTGAATCACAATCCTTCAACCACTCTACTATTAGCTAAGCTTTGCAGCCCCCAGGGCACTAATATAAGGGGCATTCATTATACTGACCTACCAATGTGTGTGGTTCATTCGTATCACTGTCCACAAATGTAAAGGACATCCTTCTCAATGACAACCAGTATAAGGGGCATTCCTAAAGAGGAAGTAAACCCTGATGGGTTTTTACTTCCATCCTTTGCCCCTGCAAAGTAAAAGCATAATGAGCTAGTATGCATTGCATACTAGCACATTATGTGACACTTACCTGCAAACTAAGCCTGCCCCGTCCCCGCTGCTGCAGGCCCATCCATGATCGCCCCTCTTCCTTCCGGGGCCGCGGACTCCAGCTCTGTGACTGGCATGCACACAGGAGCTGCCAGTCACTGCACTCGCTCATGGAGAAACTACATGAAGGGCAAAACACAGTAAATTTCTCCTAAACGGTGTTCCCAGTGAATTAAAGTCTCATCAAATTTTTTTTTTTTTCTTTTTTGTCTTCCTGTACCTCGGGGTACATAATGCATATGGTGCTTGCTTTCCTGGGTGCTGTGGCTGCTTAGATGGCATGGTTGACAGTGCAACGTACACACACACTGCTGCTTGCCCAATGCTAATTTCAAGGAGATGAATATTTCAATTTTGTTTTTTATAATAACACTTGTCCTGGCACCAGACGGTTGCTCAAGACAAGCGCCGTCAATCGGCATGCAGGGTAGAGAGCATGTCAGCTGGACTTTGAGGTGGGGGGCTGGGGAACTCTCACAACAAAGTTGTCTCCTCTCAGTGATATGGTATGGACATGGCTCACCTCGCTGTCTCTGCAGCTTTGAGGGCCATGGCATCCTTCCTATGTAGGCTCCTGGGCACATAGATCATAGAATGTAAAAGGCTCAGTTGGATCTGCCCCTTTGAACCAGTTTAATATATTGCTGTGATGCAGGCGGACGGCTCATACAGCATCATGGATTCCTATGGTGCTCCTCCATCCTAGTGGCAAATGAAGCTGGGTTGCTGAGTAGAACAGTGGAGCTGGGTGCAAGCCTGGCCTTTGCTGGAATAAAGCACTTGAGAAAAAGCTTGGTTACTGGCAGGAGCTCCTGATGAGCGTGCTCATTGATCAGGGAGCAGCAGCAACTGAGCTCAACCATGGTAATGCCCACAAATTGGGCTTCTGGTATGGGGAAGAGCTCACAGACTGGCATGTGATAATTAAAGACACCTTCGGGCTCCTGGCAGAGGCCTATTTGTGCATCTGTGTATGCACAAAGCCAGGAAAGGTTTTGGACTTCCCTGTTGCCAGGCTTGCATGCGTAGGAAACCCCACAGATACGAACATGACTGGGGAAACTGCACAGATGTGCAACCTGGCTCTCTTGGGACCCGAGCCCTGCACCACATCTGCACAGGGAGAACGTCAGAAGAGGCTCCCAAATGTACAAAAAATGTAGGATGTTTGAGGGGGAGAGTGGCCAATAAGAATCCTAATATTTCAGCCTGCGTGGGCGGTTAGAGCGTGCCAATTTTTCGATGGTTTAGAGTGCCTTGATTTTAGCTAGGTTGCTTTATTGTGATTTTCATTGTGCTCTTTTTCCTGTTTTTTGCTATGCAATTGAGCCTGGGTATGCCCAATAGGCTCTGTTATGTACTGTTAACTTTGAAACCTGCAATAGAAATAATAAAAAAGCACAAAATTGAAGAAAATAACACAATTTCATAAACCATAATTATAGTGTCAATTTAAACCGGACAAACCACTGAATAATATGTATGCTTTTTATGTACAGTAAGGGTAGATATAGACGTGCATCTAAATTCACAGCTCCTCTGAGGCTGCTTTTAAGAAGCGATTGTAAGGTGGTAAGGAGGCGGTGTTACATTGTGTGCATGTGTGGTACTTGAATGGGTCACGCTTGGCAAGCTTGCTGCCCGCCTTTTGCTATGGCATGGCTTAACCATATATTTTTAACAAACCTCCCCCCTCCCCCCAACTGCATGTCTAAACTTAGCCTAATGCTATTTTTAACCACTTCAAGACTGTCCACAGTACATTGCTAGCTGCCATAACCCTGGTATTTTTTTGTACTGCGGGCTCTTCTGTGTCTAATAAAAGTGGTCCCAGCAGCCATGGGATCACTTTTATAGGCAGCAGGAGAGGTGAACATTGCCCTGACCCCCCCCCCCCCCTGCACCAACAATCTGTCTGCTTCTCGTCCCTGCAAAGTAGTAGATTTAGTAAAAATCAGCACACTGTACACACATCACACATTTAACCCCTTGATCGCCCTAGATGTTAGCCCCTTCCCAGCCAGTGTCATTAGTACAGTGTATTCTATTAGCACTGATCACTGTATTTGTTTCGCTAGTGATGGCAAGTAGCCCCCCCCCCCCCCCATGTCAGTTAGTGTCAGATTGACCTCGGGACTATCGCATTTCCATTACAAGCTGCTGATCACCACCATTAGGCCCCCTTCACACTGGGGCGGGAGCCGCGGTGACGGTAAAGCAGTGCTATATTTAGCGCTGCTTTACCGTCGTTTTAGCCGCGGGATTCGGCCGCTCGCGGTGCGGTTTTACCCCCCCACCGCGAGCGGCCGAAAAAGGGTTAAAATCCCCCGCAAAGCGCCGCCATTGCCGTGGTACTACCGCGGTGTCCCATTGATTTCAATGGGTAGGAGCGGTGAATACACCGCTCCAAAGATGCTGCTAGCAGGAAATTTTTTACCGTCCTACTAGCGCACCGCTCCAGTGTGAAAGCCCGCCGGCTTTCACACTGGAGTGAATGGGGCCGGTTTTTTTCAGGCGGTGTACAGGCGCTATTTTTAGCGCTGTACCGCCTGAAAAACCGCCCCAGTGTGAAAGGGGCCTTACTAGTATAAAAAAAATTCCTGTGTGTGTGTATATATACTATAGTTTTGTAGACGCTATAACTTTCACGCAAACCAATCAATATACGCTTATTGGGTTTTTTGTATCAGACATGTAGCAGAATTCATGAAGTAATTTTATTTATTTTTGTACTGCAGAAAGTAAAAGATGAACTTTTTTTATTTTTTTTTGTTTATATTACTAAAAAGAAAAAAGCCCAGTGGTGATCAAATACCACCAAAAGAAAGCCAAGATCTGTATCAAAATATGCTCTACTGTTAAAATGCAACTTTTTTTAATGAAAATTAATTTTGTTTCCGTATTATGTAGTATACCTGTAAAATGTATGTTACTAAGTTGAAATTGCACTTGTTTTATAATAAAAGTTGAAGTCTAACAGTAGAGCAAATTTTGGTACGATTCTTTAGACAATTCAAGTCCTATAGTTGGAAAAAACCTTAAAGTGATTGTAAAGCTTTGTTTGTTATTTTAACAATAAATAAATGTCATACTTCCCTCCTCCTGTGCAAGGGTTTTGCAGAGTGGCCCCGATCCTCCTTTTCTGGGATCCCCCTGTGGCACTCCTGGCTCCTCCTCTTCTCGAGTGCCCCCATGGAGAGCCGCTTTCCATGGGGCACATGTGCGGGCACGCTCCTGAGTCCTTCTGCTGCGTCTATTGATACAGACAGCAGGACTTGGCCCTGGCCCCGCTCCTGTTTCACTGGATTTGATTGACCGCAGCGGGAGCCAATGGCTCCTACTGCTAGCAATCTATCCAATGAGGAACTGAGACAGCAGCTGGAGCTGCTGGGCTCATCCCCATTGCTGGAACGATCGGGCTCAGGTAAGAAAAAGAGGGGGTCTGGGGGACTGCTGCAGCACAAAATGTTTTTCACCTTAAAGCATAGAATGCATTAAGGTGAAAAACCGTGAGGGTTTACAACCCCTTTAATTGCAACTTGGATGTGGTGCATATTCTGTGGGGCCACAATTTGTGCTGGAATCACATCAAACTAGTACAGGAACCTTTTCCAAAATCGCCCTGTGCTGAATCGCATTGATGTAAAAATGTAAAATAATGCATTTGGGTGGAAAAAATATGAATGCAATCTATACACTGGGGGGAAAACCTCTGGGGGAATCTAGGATGGAAAAGGACCTGGGGGTCCTAGTAGATGATAGGCTCAGCAATGGCATGCAATGCCAAGCTGCTGATGACAAAGAAAACAGAATATTGGCATGCATTAAAAAGGGGATCAACTCCAGAGATAAAACCGATAATTCTCCCACTCTACAAGACTCTGGTCCGGTCGCACCTAGAGTATGCTGTCCAGTTCTGGGCACCAGTCCTCAGGAAGGATGTACTGGAAATGGAGCGAGTACAGAGAAGGGCAACAAAGCTAATAAAGGGTCTGGAGGATATTAGTTATGAGGAAAGGTTGCGAGCACTGAACTTCTTCTCTCTGGAGAAGAGATGCTTGAGAGGGGATATGATTTCAATATACAAATACCGTACTGGTGACCCCACAATAGGGATTAAACTTTTTCACAGAAGGGAGTTTAACAAGACTCGTGGCCACTCATTAAAATTACAAGAAAAGAGGTTTAACCTTAAACTACATAGAGGGTTCTTTACTGTAAGAGTGACAAGGATGTGGAATTCCCTTCCACAGGCGGTGGTCTCAACGGAGGGCATTGATTCGTTTCAAGAAACTGTTAGATAAGCACCTGAACGACCACAACATACATGGATATACAATGTAATACTGACATATAATCACACACATAGGTTGGACTTTTTTCAACCTCACCTACTATGTAACTATGATGTGAACAGACGCCATTGAAAATGTGATTTCCATTGTGATTGACTGTGCGACTCAAGCCACATCTGTAATCACAATAGTGTCAATGGAGACTTAGCACTCAAATGGTAAAGTTTTTTTTTTTTTTTTTTAGTCTTTCTCCCGATTTTTTTATTTTTATTTTTATTTTATATAGGCAATAATTTGTGATATTTTCTTTTGTTTTTTGAGTTTACTACTTTTATTTATATATATATATATATATATATATATATATATATATATATATATATATATATATATATATATATATATATATATATATATATATATATAATACATTTCTGTGCATTGCTTGCCTAGGGATATTAAATGTACAAATTTAGTAAGTGGCCTTCTGTGTACTAAGTTAATAAGTAATAATTCCTAGAGAGAAGACTGCATTATATTACTAGTGCCTGAATGCTTAATTGTAAGTTCACTGCAAATTTGTGTGAGACTGCATTGTGTGGCTGTGTTTGGCTGATAAAGGCCAGGATGGCCAGCCTGACTGCATGCAGATTAGTGTCATTTGAAAGCGATTTTAACTGCTATGTTATTGCCAACAACAAGCATGCGTGTGTGCGCACCTTGCAGAGCAGTCAGCTTGACAAACTGGGTGGTGGCAAGCTTACCCCGAGTTGTGTGTTTGTTTGTCGGCAGTGGGAAAGGGGACAACGTGCAAGGATGCCAGCTGACAGGATAACTTGGGGAATCTTGGAAGCACGTAGGGATCACCTAGCCGTTACAGTACCTATAGCATGCATCAGATTGTATGCAAGATTTGTATCTGCCTGCGTGTGTCCAGCCAGCTAGATTTTGGATGAGTATTCCTCTAGTGGTGGCTGGTGGTACTGCAGGCTTTGATAACCAGTTCCTCTCCTCATCCTTTGAGTGCTTAAAGGTGGTTGCAATCAACCAGGAAGCTTTTGCAATACACCAGTAAACTAGTAAGATCCACAGTTTTTTTTTCTCCACAACAAAATAATGGTAAATGTTTGTATAACCATTTGCAGACCGCCCACCCACAATGTACTGCGGATGGGCACCCCATACAGGCAAAGTGATGTACTGTTATGTCGCTGCCTGGTTCTGGGTTTAGGGCACGTGCATGATGCAAAGCAGAGATAAGATACAATTTGATCCATTGTTAGGCACACATTTAAACCCTTGATTACCTGAGATGTTAACCCCTTCCCAGCCAGTGTCATTAGTACAGTGACAGTGTATAGCATGATCACTGTATTGGTTTCACTGGCAGTTAGTTCGCACTCAGTGTTAGTTAGTGTCTGATAGTGCGGCAGACAATCGCAGTCCCATTATAAGTTGGTAATCACGGACCATTAGTAGTATCAAAATTCCAGTATATATCCCATAGTAGACGCTATAACTTTTATGCAAACCAATCGATTTATGTGCTTATTAAGACTTTATTTTATTTTTTACCAAAGACATGTAGCAGAATACAAATTTCTGCCAAAATGTATGCAGGAATTTTATTATTGGATATGTTTCATAGCAGAAAGTAAATTAATTTTTTCAAAACTTTCTTTGCTTATATTTTAAAAAGCTTGGTCATGATCAAATACCATCAAAAAAAAAAAAAAAAAAACACTATTTGTGTGAAAATTATATAAATTAAATTTGTGTACAGTTTACATGACAGCGCAATTATAAAGTAGTGCAGTGCTGAATAGCAAAAAATAGCCTGGTCACGAAGGGGGGTAACGTTTTTTTGGAGCTAAGGTAGTTAGAAAAGAAAGTGCCGAAGTGTATCATTACCAGTGTGTAGGGGCTCATTCACATGGGTGTCAAAAACACTGTGTACTAGGGATGCATCAATACCATTTTTTTTTTTTTACAATGAGTAGGAATACAGATACTTTTTATTTTTTTAGTATTCGCCGATATCAATTACCGATGCCTAGCGCAACTGTTTTTGTTTTAACTTCTGCTGTCGGCAATGGTACAAAGCATTAAAAAGTTATTTACTAATTAAATAAATAAATACATACAAAAGGGGGAAAAAAAAGCAGGAAAATAATAAATAGAGGAGAATGGGGAGTTAATTAAGGCTGATTAGAGTAAATTAAGGGGTTAAACAGAGGAACATGTGTTCATCCCTTTTTGATCTGCAGATGAAGAAACAGAAATATACAAAAAGAAACTGTTTCTTTTTATTTTAGTGTTTCAGGACTGAGCAATGTTGGTAATAAACATTGCCGTTTTTTTGCTTTTTTTTTTTTTGACAGCTCCAATTACCAGACTTCTTTAACACAGGGGAGACCCACTGACAGCTCAAAGAGCCGAGCCTGAAATTATCAGTTTCGAGTACCGATACTTGTCCAAATACTCTGTATCGGTACCAATACTAGTATTGGTGCAACTCTACTGTATACAGATGCATAAAGTGCATAGTGTTGTACACAGCAGTATAGAAGGCTGTGGGCCCATTGACACCACTACACTGGGCAGTGTAATGTGCCACTTTGAGCAGCGTAAAGTGAAAAAAAAAATCTGCATTCATTCTGTGTCTGGGCCATATTTTATGCTGTATGGATGTAAGTGTTTGTGCTAATGTTTAACCACATGCCGACTGGGCCATAGCCGAAAGACGGCTACAGCGCGGTCGGCTTATTCAGGGTGGACGTACGGACGTCCACCCAGAAACTTACTCCCGCGCGCCCCCTGGGGCGCGCACTCGAGAACATCCGTGACCGCTGGGTCCCGAGGACCCGGCGCATCACGGATCACAGTAAACGGCCGCTGATAGCGTCCGTTTACCACGTGATCGCTCCGTCAAGTGATGGAGCGATCACATGTACACAAACCGGCGTCACGTCATGACGCCGGTTCCTCCCTCCTCTCTCTGTACCGATCTGTACAGTGAGAGGGGAGAAGCAGAAAGGGGGAGAGATGGGACCAGCGCTGTGGGCTGGATGTCTAGTGCCCACTGCGCTGGTCAGTGACAGCTACACTGCCACCACTGTGCAATGCTCTGCCACCACTGTGCAATGCTCTGCCAATACTCTGCAATAAATTTTAATAGAAACAAAGAATTTTTTATTTTTTTTTAACCGAATTTTCAGTATTTTTTGATTTATAGCGCAAAAAATAAAAAACCCAGCGGTGATTAATTACCACCAAAAGAAAGCTCTATTTGTGTGGAAAAAAAGGACCCAAAATTCATTTGGGTACAGTGTTGCATGACTGAGTAATTGTCATTCAAAGTGTGAGAGCACCGAAAGCTGAAAATTGGTCTGGGCAGGAAGGGGGTTTAAGTGCCCAGTGGGTAAGTGGTTAATGTCTCCTTCTGAATGAGTCATTTTATTTTGTGATGGCGCATGCGCAGAATGACCTTTTGGCCTTCAGTTATTCAGAATTGGCAAAGGTCATTCTGCGCATGTGCTGCCGCTACATGAATTATTTGTTCAGGGGGAGATATACCCAACCAGTAGTGGGTAATCAGCGGCACGCTGCCTACGCATTACTCTTCACCTATTGGTCCTGAGCAGTAGCAGCAGCCAGTAAGGTCCATTTTCGATGACCGTACTGCATGTAAATACAGGCAGCATACAGACCACTTTTTATGCAGGATATTGCTGGCAACAATGGCCATATGAATGAGGCCTCAGTGTGTCTGTAAAATGCAGAACATATACAGGAACTGACTTCAGTGTATTGTTCTGTGACTTCAGGTTGCTGACTATGACTCATGCTGGAGTGAGCCATCATCTAATATATAGATCTCTCTTCCAAGAGGGAGGGAGGCATTAACTGTAAGTGACTATAGAAGAGCAGCTAATAACCCCCCCCCCCCCCCGCAGCTTAGCTTGGAGATTACAAAAAAATGGATCTTCCCCTTCATGCCAGTTCCATGTTTCTTCATAAAGGCTGCAGTACATTTCTATTAAAGTGGTTCTAAAGGCTAAAAGGTTTTTATTTATTTTTTTAACCTTAAATTGGAGTTCCACCCAAAAGTTGAACTTCCGCTTATTACCCCCCCTCCTTTCAGGGGGGAGGGGAGGGTCTGGTACCTGTTTTTGACAGGTACCCTTCCCCACGTTTGGAAGACAGCGCCGTCCCTCAGAAGTTCGGCCTCCTTCCTCTGCCACCGGGCCAATTAGAAAGCATTTCACACATGTGAAGCTGAAAAGCTTCGATGCTGGTTTCCCCCAGGAATGGCAGTGGCAGCAGCCGATCCGAAAATCGTCTGGGGTGCCAACATCGCAGGAACCCTGGACAGGTAAGCACCCTTATAATAAAAGTCAGCCGCTATGGTATTTGTAGCTGCTGACTTTTTGGAGGGGGCGGAACACCTCTTTAATGCATTCTCTGCAATAAGGTAAAAACTCTTAGGTGCAGCTCCCCCCAGCCCCCTAAATACCTTAGCCAATCTCAGTCCATCTGGGGTACCTTAGAACAGCGGCGATGCTCTTTCTCCCTCCTCACTGGACTCTGTGACAGCAATGGGAGCAATTGGCTCCCGCTGCCATCAATCGAATCTAGTAATGAGGGGGTGGGGCTGAGCCGCACTGTCTGTGTCAATAGATGCACACAGTGCGGCTCAAGATCGAGCCCACACTTTAAATTTGATTACATCTTTAACAAACATTTTTGCAATTTCATAGCTACATTGTGATTTTACATTTGAAGTGATAAGCAGCACACATGAGAAGTTTACTGGCCATAGAGTTTCACCAGTTTGTTTGGAATTGTTTCTAGGGTGTTCCTAGAACTGGTATATGGTCTAAAACTGGACCATGAATAAAGTATCTGTCCTGACCTATCAAATCCTCTTTGGTTACAGCTTTCGTATGTTTCTGCTTGCAGTACAATGAAATAAAATGGCTTCCTGACAGTTACATAGACCAGGTATGGTCCAAGCTGGATCAACGTAACTATGTATAAAATACCTATACCTGTAATTCTCCCTTTTCAATAAGCTGACTGACTAATTACATGATTAACCCCCTCCTGACCAGCCACCGCAGTTATACTGCGGCAAGCTGGTCGTTGGCTCTTTAAGATGCTTTAGCAGGCACCTGCAAACACTCGTGGCAGAGCAAGAACTGGGATCTGTGTGTGTAAACGCACAAATCCCGGTTTTCTCCGGGGAGAGGAGACAGATCATGTGCTCCTGCTAAGAACACCGATCGGTCTCCTCCCCTAGTCAGTCCCCCCCCCCCCCCCCCAGTTAGAACACACCTAGGGAACACAGTTAACCCCTTGATCTCCCCCTAGTGTTAACCCCTTCACTGCCAATGACATTTATACAGTAATCAGTGGCTATTTTTTTTAGCTCTGATCCCTATATAAATGTCACTGGTCACAAAAAAGTGTCAAGTGTCAAATCTGTCTGCTGCAATGTCGCAGTCACAATAAAAAAATCTCTGATCACCGCCATTACTAGTAAAAAAAATGATAAAGGTACCATAAATCTGTCCCCTATTTTGTAGTCGCTATAGATTTTGCGCAAACCAATCAATATACGCTTATTGCGTTTTTTATTTTTTTGGATATTATAGCAAAAAGTACAAAACATTGTGTGTTGTGTTTTTTTTTTTTTTCAAAAATTGTCGCTTTTTTTTTTTTGCTTATAGAGCAAAAAATAAACACCGTAGAGGTTATCAAATACCACCAAAAGAAAGCTCTATTTGTGGGGGAAAAAAAAGGACGTACATTTTATTTGGGTCCAGCGTTGCACGACCACGCAATTGTCAGTTAAAACGATGCAGTGCCATATCGCAAAAAATGGCCTGGTCAGGAAGGGGGAAATCTTTCCAGGGCTGAAGTGATTAAGGCTGGGTTTACACTAGTGCACATTGGATGTGGATTTTCCCGAATCCAAATTCGCATGACAGGAGATTATGACTGGCTCAATGGAGCCGGTTCACACATCTCTGTGGCGGCTGCAGAGCGAATTGCAAAGGGGTCCTTTTGGCTCAGTTTTTCAGGTACAAATTCAGGCAAAAATTTGGCCCTGATTCGTCCCTGAAACGGAGAACGGAGGGACACACCGGACCCATGCTGTGAGCCGCGTGCAATCTTTTTAAAAATTATTTAAACTTTATTTCATTTTCCTCCTTCCATACAAAACATTATAATACACAAACAACATAAAAAAGAAGAGATGCATCAATATTACAAACACATTATCTTTCAGTACTTTCTTATCTTCTCTATTCCATATTTTCTTACAGAACAACCACTTTTTGCCCTCCTCCCTCCCCCCCTTCCCTCCCTGCCCTGGGACTCTCACTCCTCTTTAGCTCGTTATTCTACTACAGTCTTAATTCTATACTTTTCTGTTTATGGCTGTAGTAAATTTGTTCATAGTATAGTTTTTAGGTCTACCTGGCTTTCTTTATATTTTATCCTACCCCGCCGTTGCTCCTTCCTAGTCGATAGGGTATCCCATTTCATTCGCCCATGGCCTCCATATTTTCTCGAATTCTCTAAGATTCCCCCTTTGTATATATACTGTCTTCTCCTTCCATACTAGTTCACTAATAGATTGAGACCATTCGCTCACTAGGGGGGCCCTCTCCGACTGCCATCTCTGCGCGATAAGTTTGCGTGCTTGAAATAGGCAGTGTATGACTGCCATTGTAGTACACTTTTTGTTCTCCCGTAACTTTCCTATATCCTAACACACAGAGTTTAGGGTCCATTTCCAACATTGTCCCAAAGATTTTATTTATAGTTTCAACAACTCCCCCCCCCCCCAATAGCGAAACAACTTTGGGCACCGCCATACCATGTGTACAAGGTCCCCATATCCTTGGCATCTAGGGCAACTGGCATCAGCTCTCCTTCCAAACAGAAACAGTCTTTTGGGAGTATATATTAAGCCCTGTATACCAACATTAAATGTGATATTTTTTGTGAAGGAGAGACCGATATCATTGGCCCCAGTTCCATTATTCTTCTCCACAGCTCATCTGACAACTCCCCTATATCCTCTTCCCATCTCCTCTTTTGATTTTGGGGGGTCAAAGACCTTATTGGAGCTATTACAAATCTGACCATATATTACAGATATAAACCCTCTAGTCCTGTCTATTTTAAATAACTTCTGAAGTAAGGGGGTTTTGTCCCACTCTGGTATAAGTGGACCAAACTGGGCTGCAGGGCATGTCTCAACTGAAGGTATCTATAAAATGATTGTTGTGGTATATCATATTCCTTTTTTGGGTCCACTAAGCCGCGTGCGATCTTAGTGTGAACCTAGTCTGAAAATGTGTGTGATACAAAGTACAGAAAAGTTCATTTTGAAATATCACTGATACTAGGGTTGCAATGATACCAGTATCGGTACTCATGCAATGCTCTGCTATCTGAAACCGATACCTTCTGGCTCGGTTCTTTTAGCTGTCAGTGGGATTTCCCCACTGATAACTGAAATATAAAGAAAAGAATGTATGCAATTATTGGAACTATCGCTTTTCGGAATCCTCCCCCCCTCCGGTGTCACATTTGGCATCTTTCAGGGGGAGCAGATACCTGTCTAAGGTATTTGCTCCCACTTCCGGGCATTGATAGCCGCAGTATCCTTGGATATCCACACCAGGGCTTGACAAACCCCGGTCGCCCGGGCACAATTGCGCCTAGAATTGGGGTCCTGGCGCCTGGGGCGACACAGCTGCGGTACCCCGTCAACCTGTGGACACCGACCCCCGCCGTGCGATCGCATCGGGCCGCGCCGGCCAGAAATTTTGGCCGCGGCTTAGCGGCCTTCTGAAATCCTTCTGTAATATGGCGCCATCTTGTGTTGGCCGTTGGTATTGCAACACCTCTAACAATGCTAATGCAATGTTAACCACTGGGCACTTTTCAGCTTTCAGTGCTCTCACACTTTGACAATTTCTCAGTCATGCAACACTGTACCCAAATGAATTTTTTGTCCTTTTTTTCACACAAATAGAGCTTTCTTTTGGTGGTATTTAATCACCGCTAGGTTTTTTATTTTTTGTGCTATAAATCAAAAAGTACTGAAAATTTGGTAAAAAAATAAAAAATAAAATAAAAAATTCTTTGTTTCTATTAAATTTATTGGCAGAGTATTGCACAGTGCTGGCAGTGTAGCTGTCACTGACCAGCGCTGTGGGCACTACACATCCAGCCCACAGCGCTGGTCCCATCTCTCCCCCTCTCAGCTTCTCCGATAGCTTCTCCGATCGATACAGAGAGGGGAGGGAGGAACCGGAATCATGACGTGACGCCGGTTTGTGTACATGTGATCGCACCGTCATTTGACAGAGCGATCACGTGGTAAACGGCCGCTATCGGCGGCCGTTTACCGCGATGCGCCGGGTCCTCGGGACCTGTCGGTCATGGATGTTCCCGAGTGCGCGCCCCAGGGGGGCGCGCAGGAGCAAGGTTCTGGGAGGACGTCCTACGGTGCCCAGTGCCACCTGTCAGTCGTTGTCGTTGTTAAAAAAAAAAAAAAAACCTGGCTCCTAACTTTTTTAGCTGGCTCCTAGATTCCAAGCAAATTTGTCAAGCCCTGATCTACGCCATGTCCGGCGCCTCCTCCACCCCCCCTCTGCTGTCTTCTGGGAGACGCACAGGTCCCAGAAGACAGCAGGGACTAGTGGGATCGTGCAGGGCGACTCGCACATGCGCAGTAGGGAACCAGGCTGTGAAGCCGCAATTCCCTTACCGAAGATGGCGGCACCTCCACCTGAGAGCCGAGGGACAGATCGGCTTTGGGTGCCGACATCGCGGGGGCGCCCTGGACAGGTAAGTGTCCATATTTTAAAAGTCAGCAGCTGCAGCATTTGTAGCTGCTGACTTTAAAAAAAATAAAATAAATTCTGCGGAACTCCGCTTTTAAGGAGCAGGGCCACCGCGTCCTTAGCAATCAATGAAATTTCAGCTGAGACATTTCATATAGAGCAGGCAGGGACTCCAAAATTCTGTGCACCAACAATTCTTAAAATAAAACTTTTCCGGGTCTCCTATGTTTAGTGTGTGTCCTTCAGGGGACAGAAAGCGGACTATTTTTTAAACACTTTTTTGGGTTTAGATGGATTAATCCGCAGCAGAGCTCCACATGATTACATTGAAGGCCGGCACCCACTGAACACAGTACACTGGGGCCGGTCAGGAGCACTGCTATGGACTAATCTGCCTAAACCTGAAAGTGGTTAGATAGTCTGCTTTCTGTCCCCCCGGAAACCCACTGAACATGGGGGACCCAGATTATTTTATTTTAAAAATAGATGCACAGCAGGAGTTTAGCTTATTAGAGCACAGACTTTTGGTGTCCCCCCCCCCCCCCCCCTCTGATAATATGTCTATTTTCACTTCTTTTTTATTTTATTTCCTCTGATATATGAAATGTATGCGGGTATAAAGGAGACAATTGCTTTTAACATCGTCCCCTTCCAGGAGGAATGAAGCATTGTTTCAATGAGCTGTATGGGTACCAATAAATGTGTCCAGGGCTGTATAAACCCTGTGGGTCATGTGTGTACATGTATGGGATTATTGTGTTTACCTTGTATTCAGAATTGACTACAAAACATTTGTATGTTTTACGTAAAATTCATTGCCTGCCAAGAAGGTTTGCAGTGGACCTGAATGTCCTTCAGTATCAAGCAGTCAGTCGCTACGATTGATAGAATAAACAAAGATCACTGGAGTCTCAGTTGAGAAGAATAAAGCTTGTGTGGAAATCCTAAATATTTTAGCCCTTGGGGTATCTGCCTGCAGCTTTGAAATTGAAAGAAAATAAAATAAAAAAGGAAGTTAATTTGTATGTAATTGGAATTAGTCAAGCAATAAAGCGCTACGATTCTCCTCCTAAAACTCAAACTTCCACAGCACTCAACAAGCCAAATCCTATGCTTTGGTGTACAATCCGGTCTTCAAAAAGCTCCTGATAGGCTCACTTTAAAAACCTGTGAAAAACCGTGCCCCAAAAAAAAAAACCCTTATTCTTTTGAGGGTTGTCAGTAAAAGTAACCCTCAGCATTGGTGTCAAATTGTGTAATAATAACCTCCGGCATTGGTGTCAGTGGACACCATAGCAAACCCCCCGGCATTGGCGTCGGTGGACACCAATGGGCTGGTACGTAGAGAGGGTTTCTGCTACTGGCACGCTGTGGCGGGTCTCCCTTTATATTGTAACGTGCTGTGCAATTTGTTGGCCCTATATAAACTCTGTAGAATATTGATAGTGATGTAATTCTTAAAAGTAATTTTTAAATCTGCATCTGCAGATGGTGGTACCGTCATCAAGGTCGTTATTAAGGCACTTCCTGTTCTAGTGACAGCGCTTTGTCCTTGTCTTTCCTTATTCTTTTGAGGGTTGTCAGTAAAAGTAACCCTCAGCATTGGTGTCAAATTGTGTAATAATAACCTCCGGCATTGGTGTCAGTGGACACCATAGCAAACCCCCCGGCATTGGCGTCGGTGGACACCATAGCAAACCCCCCGGCATTGGCGTCGGTGGACACCAATGGGCTGGTACGTAAAGAGGGTTTCTGCTACTGGCACGCTGTGGCGGGTCTCCCTTTATATTGTAACGTGCTGTGCAATTTGTTGGCCCTATATAAACCCTGTAGAATATTGATAGTGATGTAATTCTTAAAAGTAATTTTTAAATCTGCATCTGCAGATGGTGGTACCGTCATCAAGGTCGTTATTAAGGCACTTCCTGTTCTAGTGACAGCGCTTTGTCCTTGTCTTTCTGCTTCAATTAATAAAAAAAAAAAACGAAACAGTAAAGTTAGCCCAATTTTTTTATTTTTTTATGTATTTATTTTTAATGTGAAAGATGTTAAGCAAAAAAATCGTGATTCTCATTTTAGCCAGGATTGTTCAGCTCTACTGTGTCCCTGTTCAGAAGATTTCAGCTCACTTTCTGTCCCAATGACAATTGTATTTTGAAAATGTTGGGTTGTTGTGGAAAAAAGCCTTGGTGATAAAGCATCAGTGGAGGTACCTTTTTTCCCATAATAACTCTTACAGGAGTGAATTTCCCTTGCTAGGGGTAGATTTCCTCTCACTTCCTGTTGTCTCCCTCCGTTTGTAAGTAGGAGTCGTTTTTAAGTCGGATGTTTATATGAAAGGGTGCTGTAGTATTGCATATTTTTTTTTTTATAGAAAACTAATCTTTATATTCTGCCTGCATCACGCTCCCATCTTAATTGTGGGCATGTAAAGCCCACTAGTGTTTTCTTCGGGAATCGGTGCTGCTGGTTACCCAGCATGCACCTCTGGATCTCGCGCATGCACATTAGACACAAGACGCAGCGCACAATTGTGTCTCTGGTTGCCAGTGCAGTAATCTTCTTCTAAACATGCACACAGATCGCCGTTCTATCCGCCACCGCAGCTGCCTCTTCTGTATATAAAACACTGACAATGGCAACAATCAATCACCTGGTTGCCCTTTTCAAAAATGGTGCTCGACACCGCCTTGCATCTCGTCATTTCCTGTCTGGAAATAACGCAATGCTAACAGGCGACGATGCCCACTGACTCCTGGGAATGATGACACACATCTCCCAGAACCCAAAGCGCCGAAGGATATGACGTACCTCGTTGCGACGCCAAAAGAAGAAGAAAAAGGAAGACGCCCTAGCAAGGTAAACGGAGCTTTAAAAAAAAAAACGCCCAATGTTGTTTCAATTTAAGGAATTGTAGCGATTAATGCGTAGATGAAAAATGGGTGGAACTCCGCTTTTATGATTTCCTGAAGATTCCCATAGAAGTGATAACCTACTACAATCCTTGTACAACCTAAAGAGTAATCTACATTCTATACATTGTTGTCATTTTGTTTATAGCAGAACTATACTAGAGGCCTGTAATCTGAAGCTAATCCTGTTTTGTAACATAAACTGCAAAAGAATGATTTGAAAGATTTATATCCTGGTCGGGAATCTGCATGGCTTGTTGGGAAAAGCCTTCAGCTGTGCTGTTTTGGATTTCTTCTTCTATAGTGATAAAATCTACTGGAGCTCCTTCTTCTTCTTCTTTTTTTTTTTTTTTTTTTTTTCTTGTAGATGAAATACTGACTCCTTAAGTTGTGTACAAGTACTTGGCTACTTCAGGGGTGTTATTTGGTAATAATATGGTATCTAGTTGGAAAACCAGTGTTTTAAATACTTCTAACTATTATGCTGGAGAAATTTATGTTTATACGTGTTTAATTATATGTATCATTTTGCCTTACTTGCAGTTGGAATCTAAAGGTATATTTTACTGGTGTGTGTATAGAAACTCAATTCCCATTGCTCATATGGGGTGAAGTCTTTTAGGGCCCTTTCACACTTCTCTGTAGCAAACCTTTAACCTGATAGACTGATCAATAGGAAGTCAAGAGAAATGTCCTAATTATTCAGTTTAAAAAACGCTTTGTGCATTTGTTTAAGGCTGAGGAGCGGAGCAGCTCACAACCTGAGTCTGATGTGTCTCACTGGTTCAGGTCCAATTTCAGCCCAAATGTTTTGCTGAATTTGGACCTAAAACGGACCAGAAAATGCACAGGACTCCTGTTCAAGTCCCTTCCGGCGCCGCTCTGGAGATGTGTGAATCGGCTCTATAGAGAGCTGGTCACAATCTCTTGCCATGCAAATTGGAAATCCGCATCCAATTCGCACTGGTTTTCCCACTTGCCAGGGATCTTACCAGCTCAGAGGAACTCGTCAGCCTAAGAACCAAGAATGTGGATGTTCAGATACCATGGAATCCTTATCTGCCAATTCTTAAAGAACATCTCAGTTACAGACCCCACAGTTTTATTCTGCCTTTATAAATGACATGTATTCCTTGTGGAATCCAGTGCTCACCCCCATTTCATTTCTGGTATAGGTACCTGGAGTTCTGTTTGAGTAGACTTAGGGGAAAATGACCTCTTTCATTTCCAGGCTTCTGACTAGACAGTAAAGGAGCTGCAGTGCATTAAGTCATTCTTGTGCTCTCCCCATCTAGTAAATGTGTTCCTGGTATTAGAGTGACAGTATTTCACCAATCAATATAGTCCGGATGTGTTTACACCGCTGTGCTACTCCTTTCCTGTCAGTGATGCTGTATAGGGAATTACAGAATGCTAACCTAGACAGGTTCAGGTAGTTGATTTAGATGGCTTTCACACCAAGCCGCCTATAGCGTCTGCGGTTAAACCCCGCTATTTTTAGCGGCGTTTTACCGTTGGATTTTGGGGCGCTTTTACCCCCGCTAGAGGCCGAGCAAGGGTTAAAACCGCCCGCAATACGCTGCAATATCAGTGTTTTGCCGGCGGTATTACAGCGCTGCCCCCATTGATTTCAATGGGAAGCAGCGGTGGAGGAGTGGTAAACACACCGCTCCTTCACCGCTCCAAAGAAGTTGCTGGCAGGACTTTTCCTGACGTCCTGCCAGCGCTCCGCTCCAGCCCTCGGGCTTTCACACTGGAGACAATGGAGCAGCAGTTTGAGGGCGGATTGCAGGCACTATAGCACCTGCAAAACGCCCTTGTGTGAAAGGGGTCTTAGGCCCCTTTCACACTGGGGCGGTGCGGGCGTCGGCGGTAAAGCAGCGCTATATTTATTGCTGCTTTACTGTCGTTTTAGCCGCGGTATTCTGCAAAAAAGTGTTAAAACCCCCCCGCAAAGCACCGCTGCAGCGGCGCCTTGCCGGCAGTATTGCCGCGCTTTTCCATTGATTTTAATGGGTAGGAGTGGTTTAGGAGCAGTGTATACACCGCTCCTTCACCGCTCTAAAGATGCTGCTAGCAGGACTTTTTTTTTACCGTCCTGCTAGCGCACCACTCTAGTGTGAAAGGACCCGCTTTTTTCAGGTGCTATTTTTAGCGCTGTAGTGCCTGAAAAAACGCTTCGGTGTAAAAGGGGCCTTAGTTGTTTTTTTGTTTTTGTATGTAGTCCTTTATCCCAGCGCTGGAGCCCTGGTTCACACCAGTGCAATGTGTCATGCGACTTGACAGTTCAAAGTCGCAGGACAAGTAGGGTTGCACCAATACCACTTTTTTAAGATCTTTTTATTTTTTTCAGTGTTCGCCGCCAATACCAATATTTTTTATTTTAATGTCATGTGACAGTGACACTAATATGCAGCACTGATGAGGCATGGACTGTCAGTAGTGTATATATATATATATATATATATATATATATATATATTTATTTATTTTTTGCCCCCTGACAGATCCACTTTGAGACAGGGAATGGGACTGAGAACACAGATTCCCCAGTCCCTTTCTCTGCAGCCTCAGCTGCACTGAAGATGAATGGACAAGAGACAGAGGCCCCTCTCCATTCAGAAACTGAAGCATCGTAAACCGTCAGTCAGTGACTGTCCATTCAGAAAAGGAAGGAGTCGGTAAATTACATGTATATTGGCTCCTTCCTCCACTCTCCATCCTGACAGATCTGGGACAGGAAAGGACAGAAGAGCACAGAGGGGGACTGGAAGAGGACACGAAGGGGGACCGGACTGGAGCACATGGAGAACATCGAGGGGGATTGGTGGAGGATACAGGGGACGATCGGTGTGGTGGTTGGGGTGGGGGGGGGACTACAATCACCAATCCTACCTGTGTGGCTTTCAATAAAGCAGCTGAAAGCCACTGGGAGGGGGGTGGAGAGGAGGAGGGGGAGAAGTGGCTATCGGATGCTTTATTTAAAGCCACACAGGGAGATCGGTGCGTGTAACTCCCCCACCACCGCACCGATCATCCCTGCCTGTCCAGGTATCGGGTCGAGCATCGGAGCATTTGCACGGTATTGGCACCGATACTGCAACCCTAATGACAAGTTGCATCCCATTTGCGGCAATGGAGCTGTTCAAATTGACTCTGAAAAAGGCTCCTGCACTATTTGCATTGAAATCTGTTAAATGAAGTTGCAAAGATATCGGCAAGCTTCAAATAAAATCTCGCTATTAGTGCGAATTCAAACCCACACTGGTGTGAACCAGGGCTGAGTTGCATTTGCAGTGGCTCTTATCGGTGGGTTTTAGGAAGTCTTTCTTGGAACAGCTCAGCGAGGGCCGCACATGAAACTTGATGCTTTGGCTAGAATGCAGAATTCAGAATGTTAAGTCTGTAAATTCCTGGGGATAAAGATTATCTCTGTATTGTTTTACTCCAGCTCTCTTGGAATCCTGCATTTCTTTTGATCAGTGCACCGAAAATTGAAAGTTCATTTAAATTTTGCTAAATCGATTGCTTGTGTTTAAACAGCCTTTTATAATGATTTTAGATTTTAGTGCTCACAATTCCAAAAGGTATTAAAACGACTGAAAGTTATTAGGAGAAATGTTTACAAGATTTATTGTTGAAGTGATGATTTTAGTTTGTTTTAACTAATGCAAGTGTGATAATAAGTTGGATTATAGTAACGACCTGACGAATGTGAAGTTCTTACAAAACCTCTATTAGGATTATATGACATATCAAACGATTAGGAATCCTGGATGGTTGAAGTGTCTCCTACCTAATGATTGCTGTGCAAGCCAGGAACAGAGAAGCCAATAGTTCCTGGGCTTGGATAGTGTCCCATCAGATTGATCCTGGAGACCTGACTGGGAAATTTAGCAATCATGTAACAGCAGTATATAGCCAGGGATTGTAGATGGGCATTTCCAAGACTGCTGAGGCCAGTGATTTGTAAGCTGGGGAATGGGAAAGTTACATTTAATATATTGCTGCTTTTATTTCCTTAGCTGTGGTGGCTGTTTTCATTTTTCATTTTTTTTTTTTTTTACTTCTTCTTTTTTTTAATTTTGTATTTTTTTTTCCTTTTTACTTGTACCTGCTAATTCAGTCAGTAACATGCTTTTTATCCTAAGGTGACAGCGCTTACCCTACTGTATTGGGGAAAACAGAAACCAGACAGGACTGCTGAAACCTCCCCCTCTACTTTTCTCCTTTACAGTGATTGGGTGGGGTTCTGTAATCCCCAGAGTAATGTAACTTATAAGTATACCAACTCACAAAGTCTGGCAAGATGAGCTGGGATTTTTTTCTTTTTTTTTTTTTATCAAACCGATATTACAAAATGCTTTCAGTGGTAGATTTAACAGACCAAAAGAGAGCAAATAAATTAATTGTTAGGGTTTACATGCCCTTTAAGTCCAGCAATCAATACAGGGATGAAGACATTGGCAGCTAAGTCTAACAATCGGAATAGGTAACGTATTTGCAGTGAAGGGGTTAAATCAGTCTGAAACAGTAGCAGGGAATTGACTGCAATAGGGTTAAGCCTTGTTACTGGCACTGTGACGGGAACATGCCAGAGGGGGTCAGATCCATCAAACAGCACAGGGACACCGATGTGGAAAGGTTAACTAGCAAACTCCTAACCTATCCATGTTTGTTACATTCTATGTGACTGCAATCACCCGCCCCTACATCCTGGGATTGCACAATAAGAGCAGCAGACTGATCACCTCCCTCTTTTAGGCCACCTGCACACTGGATGTTCTAAAACGGCATAATTTGTAAAAGGCTGTAGAATGAGTTTTTTAGCGTTTTTTGCAGTAGCGTTTTTCAGCTGTAGCGTTTTTAGCGTTTTTTTTTTTTGCAACTACTGTATACTCCAACAAAAGCTGATAGCTCAAAAACGCTGATAAACGCAGAATAGCTGCGGTTTTCAGCTTTTATCAGAGTTCAAGCCCTTTTTACAGCTGAAAAACTCGTCTTTTAACCACCTCAGCCCTGGAAGATTTTACCCTCTTCCTGACCAGAGTACTTTTTTACAATTTGGGACTGCATCGCTTTAACGGACAGTTGCGGGGTCGTTCGCTGTACCCAAACGAAAGTTGTGTCCGTTTTTTTTCCCCACAAATAGAGATTTCTTTTGGTGGGATTTGATCACCCCTGCAATGTTTTATTTTTTGCGCTATAAACAAAACACATTTTGCTATAATTAATATCCCCAAAAGTATTTTTTTTAAATTAATTTTTTTTTTTTTTTACTAGTAATGGCGGTGTTCTTGTATATGTATATATGTGTGTAATTTTTTTTGGTGCTGCAACATTGCGACGGACAGATCAGAGACTTTTGACACTTTTTTTTTTTTGGAACCATTGGCATTTGTACAGAGATCAGTGCTATAGAAATGCACTGATTACTGTGTAAATGTCACTGGCAGGGAAGGAGTTAACACTAGGGGGCATTCAAGGGGCTAAATGTGTTCCCTCAGCGTGTGGGGATGGGAGTGACTAGGAGAAGAGCCATGTCGTTTTTCCTACTGGAAAGAAGGAAGAAACTATATGGCTCCTCTCCTCTGACAGCACAGGGATTTGTGTGTTTACACACACAAATCCCCGTGTTGGCGCTCGTGCATGGCCCGGCCACGTGCATCGGGTCCCCGCTGTGCAGCAGGTGCGCATGTGCCCTCTGGTGGGTGAAAACGGGTAGCATGTACCCGTACGGTATTTCGCCCAGGAGTGCCATTGTGCCGCAGTATAGCTGCGTGACACGGTCAGCAAGTGGTTAAAAAACACTAGCTCTATTTTTGTTTTCCAGACAGAAAACGCCCCTGCCAAAAAATGCTGATAACATGCTGGGGAGTTTACTGGCTGCAGAAAAAAATGCCTGAAGTCAAAAACAGCAGCTGTAAAAATGTCCAGTGTGCACGAGGCCTTCAGGTCCGTTTACACTATATGGTTGCGTTTAACTTAACCTGCGTGCTTTATCGTAATGCATGCTACTTGGTTGATTCATTTGCATGGCACCCCAACACTTACAGGTGGATACGTGTTGCCCAACATGTAGCCTGCTAGCTCAAGGAAAGAAGAGAAACCCCTGGAAGTCGCACATCTATGTTGTCCTGCAGAGATGGATAGAGTGGCAACTTCAGCCTGGACTCTGACCAGGCTACGCTACCAACGCGTTTCACCCCTTCCCCCTGAGCTTAGTCATGGGGATCATGTAGCCTGCCAGCTATTGGGCACCAGTGCACCATTTTAGCCAATAGAAATCACTAAAGGTAGAAGATTAGGAGTAGAGAGTTGCTGTTTTACCATAAAAAAACATGCAACAAAACGCTTGTTTAACGCTTATGTTGAGTGTTTTTCAGGCATCCCATTAAAGTCTATGGGGCCAATCTGCCTTAAAGAAGCTCATGTACTTTTTTGAGCTCTTAACGTTTTGCTACAGGTGACAAAAGTCAAGAACAAGTGCATTGAAAGGAATAGGATTTTGTGCTTCAAGCAGAAAATCATTCAGGTGTGAACAGGGCCTTAGAGTGGCAACAAGGTGCCCAGCGCTGAAATGCTCTGTGTGCCAGCATCCGGCACTGAAAGAGACTGTTCTGTGAGTTCTCTCCCCCCACATTACAAATGAAGTCCCAGTCTGGGAAGAGAGTTGTGTGGGAGTGTGTGGGCTACTATCAAGAATATGTTGGTTGTGTGTGGGGGAGGTTTCAACTAGAAACGCATCAGTGGAGGGTATCGTCCTTGTTTCAAAAATACAGCAAAAAAGTAGGTAGTAGGACTTTAAATATCTCTCCAGTGATCCATCAAACAGTGTAAAAAAAAATACATTCACTGCTTCTTCAGGCACTTATATTTATATATAGGGCTGTTACTGATTAAAATTTTCGTGTTCGATTAATCGTTTTTTTATTTTTTAAAATCAATTAATCGACTAATTTCGACTACTTTTAGCTGATCTCCTTGCATTGCAACTCTGCATTAGTCAGTGGTAAATGTGGTATACACTATATACAATCACCGGACACTAGTTAGTTTCTTCAATCCATGACTTAACTTCACAGTTTACACAAATACGTTTTAAATTCAAACTGAAGCACTGACGTGAGTAAATTTTTTTTTTTTTTCCACAGTAACGTGACAATCCCTCCACCTCCGGTCTAACTAATCACTCTCACCTTATGGCATGGACCCCTGTGCAAACAGGTGGTCATGCAAGCGGGTATCAAAAGGGTT